>CAUYSK010018429.1:0-15540 GCA_963575035.1 Avahi laniger
CCTGAGAATTTGGGAGGCAGGGTTTTTAAGGATAGTTTGGTAGGCAAACAATTAGGCAATTAGGTTTGTTAATTAGGGCAAAATTATAGGGATGTAGAAATCATCGCCTTGTGTTGTTTCTGTCCCTGAGGTCACAGTTCCTGTTGAGTCTATCTCTTGGTATGGGCTGCTGGCCCATTGGTTGGGTCAACCACTCCACTAGAATGCTGGGCCTGGAAGATATCTTAAAAACTACCTTTAGATTTCAAAAAGGTGATGTTATCTATGGAAAAAGTTAAGAATCTTTATGACCACCAGCTGCTTGTCTCCGGAGCGCCAGTTACAGTTGGGCAGTTACTGTCGTTATATTTGGCTAGGCTTGTGCATTATTTTTAGCTAGGCCCTTACCACAGTTCTTGCCTTGCACCCCTTACTGAAGGGTGGTTTCAGTTACAGCCATCCTAGTAGGTGTAAAGTGGTATAGACTTGCATTTCTGGAATGACTAAAGCTGTTGAGCACCTTTTCATGTGTTGATTGGCCATTTGTATATGGTGAGACCTTTGACCCAATTTGAAAATTGGGTTGTTTGGTTTTTTTGTTGAGTTTTAGGAGTTCTTTTTTATTCTGGATGTTAATCCCTTGTCAGATGTATAAATTGCAAATATTTTCTCCTGTTCAGTAGGTTGTCTAGTATTCTTTGATGCACAAAAGTTCTTTTTTTTTTTTTTTTTTGAGACAGAGTCTCACTTTGTTGCCCTGGCTAGAGTGAGTGCCGTGTTGTCAGCCTAGCTCACAGCAACCTCAAACTCCTGGGCTCAAGCGATCTCCTGCCTCAGCCTCCCAAGTAGCTGGGACTACAGGCAGGTGCCACCATGCCCGGCTAATTTTTTCTATATATTTTTAGTTGTCCAATTAATTTCTTTCTGTTTTTGGTAGAGGGAGGGGTCTCCCTCTTGCTCAGGCTGGTCTCCAACTCCTGAGCTCAAACGATCCGCCTGCCTGGGCCTCCCAGAGAGCTAGGATTACAGGCATGAGCCACTGCCGGATCCACAAAAGTTCTTAATTAGACTTCCAGTGAAGTCTAATTTACCTATTGCTGCCATTTTTCTTTGAGCTTTTGGTGTCATGTCCATAACACCGCCCCAATAATCTGTCACCAGATTGCGCCGGTGGCGTGGGGGCAGATGGGATGGGGGTAACCGAGCCAGTAGTGGAGGGCGCACCCCTGGGACCAAGGTGGGGGCGCGGAGACTGGGTGGGCGCTGAGCCGCTCAGAGCGGGGGATGGGGGCGTCCTTACCACGCCCCCCAGCCCTGGTCTCACTCCTAGTGTTAGGCCTGCTCAGGGTGGGAACCCGGAAAGTCTGTATGGGACGGAATGCGTTAATGGAAAACTTAGTGATCATAAGGCTTGTGAAACAATAGCCCCAGGAGTCTGGAGAGTCCAGAGGTTGTAAATCTAACTCTGACCACACACAGTTGCGGTGACACCGGCAGGAACCGGTTACTGTTAGAAAAATTCACTCTCCCCAAACTTCCATCCAAACCTCTTATAAAACCCGCCGCTCTCCCCTTCCTGGGATGGAGGCTCTTGGGTCTCCACCCACCTGCACCCAGAAGCTCAAATAAACAGCATTTTGCCACCCTGAGGCTTTGCCTGTCCCTCTCCGCCGACCTCACTCTAGAAACAGGAAGGCTTTGCAGCCCCTGGCCGGGCGGGTCTCCTGGCCGCCCCCAAATTGTTAGAACTGACCCGCGGTGTCGTGAAGAAAGTAGCCAGACACTGCCAATTGTCGCGGCAAAGCCAAACCTTTACTTCTGGTCAGAGGGGCGCCCAGCGGCAGTCGGAGCAGCCCGCGCGCCGCGGGGGTTTCTCACCTTCCATCCTAGCCAGACCTGCGGCTGTGTCATCCCGTGGCCGGGTTCCACCCACAGTCTTGCTGTCACCCGGCTGGCTGGGGGTGTTGTCAAGACACAAAGGCAGAGGAGCTAGGGGGCTCTCAGGTAGTAAACGTTTAAAGTTGGCGGGCTAGCCAGCCGCGGTGAGGTTTGCCGACACTTGGGCAGGAAAGATCCAGCCAAGGTTGTTTCTCCTACACCCCGCCCACGCTTTTTTGGCGAAAGCGAGCTTCGTGCGAGGGGCGCGGCGGGAGGAAGCCGGCGGCGTCTGCTCGCGCCGGGGCTTGCGGGGAGTCGGAGGAGACGCCGTGGGCGGCGCGGGCGGCGCGGGGCTGGACTGGGGCGCCCCCTGCCCGCCGCCGCCGCCGCCGCAGCCCCCCGACGGCGCCCGGCTTCCTCAGAACTTCGCCTTAATCTGAAGGGGAAGGTCGTCTTTCGTCCTGTGGAGAAAGTGGAGAGGAGCGCACGTACCCTTCGGTGGGGTTTTCCTAACGTTTGTGGTTCAGGGGCCACTTTGGGGTCAAAGATTCTGAGGGACATCTCCCCCTGCCGCCTTAGAAAGTCTCACGGAGCCTTTGCTTGGTCACGGAAAAGTTAGATCTGGCACTTTGGAGTGGGGCTTCCATCTGTACGGAAAACAGAATGGCGTTTACAAATTATTTCGTTTGTGATTTGATCCTTTGGGACCTCTGCTTCTTAAACCACCTGGAAGATCCTCAGAGTCAACTCCGAGAGCGAGGTTCAGGAATGGCCGGGATCAGGATGAGTCAGTTTGTTTTCTTTTGAATAATGCCGCCAGGGGCATCCTGGGTTGCTGGCTGTTCTAGAACTATGTCCCTGTTGGCAGATTAAAGTTCATCAAAGTAAGCAGGGCGGAAAGGAACTTCGGAATGTGACCCATTTAGTGAGAAGACCCATCACTTAGAAGGGCATACTAATTTGTTGATTGATAAAGGGCTTGGTAAAAATGGATTTTACATTCTTTCTTGATCTCATAACATTTATTCTTCGGAAGTTCCAACCTAAACCCTTTCTATTAAATTTAGAACAGTACTTCTTGTTGCTTTTGGAAATGGAGGACAATTTCTCTTTAACTTCTACAAGATAAATTTTCAAATAGTTGAAGACAATTATTAATTAAATCTGTGTCAGTTATCTTTCCTCTAGGTTAAATAATAACAATCTTTAGCCTACCTTTATATGACCCCCTTTCCTCTCTTTCTCTGTGTAGTTCCTTTAGTATTCTTCTTCAAACATAAAACAGAATACAAGAGTATATAATGATTATATTATATAATAACAACAATACTCACAAAGAATATGCAACTTAAGCATCGCAAATGTCATCTCCATACATTCATATCCTTAGGGTGGGAGGTTGGCTCATATTGAAGGAAGTCATAGCTCTAAGTTTTGGACTATATATGAAAATACCCAGCCCTACTGCGCCCCACCATCCCCCACTCCACCCCCACCATCAGCTTGAAAACAGATTGGATGTTGGTTACAGAGCCGCGTCCCAAATCTGTCTTCAGACCAACCAACTTCTTCAGTTGGTTTAAAACTTTGCTTTCCTAGCTTGGGATTTTACTAGGACAGTAAAACAAATACTGTGAGCTCCACCCAAAGGGGTCTTAGACTTTTATGCTTTAGGTACATAGTTATAGAGTCACTGAAGTTTGTTACACCAAACAAACAAAAGTTATACCCTCGTCTGTCCGGCACATTCTGGTGGGTTTTAGTTCATTACTGACTCGTGGCGGGGCACACTCCACTTAGTCTCTGAATCGGCCTTCACTCCCGTGCCTCTTGGCATCTGCCGTTAGGACAGTTTCAAAGAAAAACATCTGTGCATCTGCCCTTTACCTAAGAAAGTTTCCTGAGTTGAGCCTCCTTAAAAGCAAACATGAAAAATAGAAAAAGCCAAGGTATTTAACCTCCCCATCTATTTTCTTTTGTCTGTTTCACTCATTTGCACCGAAGGACTAAAACCACCCCATCTAGAGTAGTAGGCCAGCCAAGTGTGGTGGCACAAGCCTGGAGTCTCAGCTACTTGGGAGGCTGAGACAAAAGGGTTCCAGGCTGCAGTGAGCTATGATTGTGCCACTGCATTCGAGCCTGGGCAACAGAGCGAGACCCTGTTTCTTAAAAAAAAAAAAAGGTACTTGCTTTAACTAAGATAAAAAATGTATTTTAAAAACTAATAAAAATAAAGTAGCACCTCCCTACCCTATTCCCCATCTACCTTCTGAGCACTTCCCACCATCACAGGCTCCTTCTTATTTGTTCCTTGGCTTACTGTCTGTCTCCCCTGCTAGCATGGAAGCTTCCTGAGAATAGAGACTCTGGGCTGGGCGTGGTGGCTCATGCCTGTAATCCTAGCACTCTGGGAGGCCGAGGCGGGAGGATCGTTGGAGCTCAGGAGTTCGAGACCAGCCTGAGCAAGAGCCAGACCCCGTCTCTACTAAAAATAGAAAGAAATTAGCTGTACAACTAAAAATACATAGAAAAAATTAGCCGGGCATGGTCGCGCAAGCCTGTAGTCCCAGCTACCTGGGAGGCTGAGGCAGGAGGATCGCTTGAGCCCAGGAGTTTGAGGTTGCTGTGAGCTAGGCTGACGCCACGGCACTCTAGCCTGGGCGACAGAGTGATACTCTGTCTCAAAAAAAAAAAAAGAGTGGAGACACTGTCACTTCTTTCTCTACTGTATCCTCAGCACCTCAGACAGACCATGCCTGCCACGGATTGGTGCTTAGTGAATAATTGTTTGCTGCAGTCATATTGAATGGGGGAAAAGGTACAGCAGATAGAGAATGTATCGCCGCCCCCAAATAACCCAGGAATGCCGACAGTGTATCATTTGCTGATTTCATGCATTTATATAAAAGGCATTTTGTGTTTTCAGCGTGTTCATTCCCATGGCAAATAGTGACTGAATACCTGCTGTGGAGAGGCAGACTGGAGTCAGCCAGCCCAGGCTGAGTCCTGCCTCTGTTGCTACCTGCCGTGTAACCTCACACAAGTCCTTTACCACTCCGTCTCTCAGTTTTCTCATCTGTAAAGTGGGCATATTAATCATACATGCTTCGTGTGTTTGTCATGAGAATTAAATATGATATGTGGAGCACTTAGAACTGTGCCTAGCACGCAGTGAGAGTTGGCCACTATTATTGTGACTCTGCAAGAGACAGTTCCTAGGGGAGTCTCTTATGAAGGCCATCACCAATTCTTATGTCATCTTAAAGAGCCAAGCAGCACTCAGCTGTGCCTCTCTGCCCCTCCCAGCCTCATCTGGGCTACCCCACGTGATGTGAGCGCTCGCTTCGGTGTGTCCCAGTGGCCTCTCTTTCGCCAGAGCCCCTTCCAGCACATTCTTCACTCAGCAGCCAAAGTGACCCTCAGCATGTGACATGTCCACACTCCTGCTGCCAACACTCAAGACCTGTGGGATCCTCTTGTGCTATTCCTCTCTTGCTCACCACCGCGCAGTTTGACAGGATTTGTGTTTTTGGGTGTTTCATTTCCATCTCTTCAATGAGGCCCGAGGAACGCCAGCCTCCTTCCCTCTCAAGGGCCCTGATGGTCCTCCCAGCTTCCCGGCCTGGCTCTCCACGTCTTCAGGTTCGGCTGCTGGGGAGGCCTTCCCTTTCCATCCACAGATGCCCACGACACCTGACATTTCCTAGTGACACATCCCTCTGCTGTTTGTCTCTTCCCCTAAACCAGCAGTTCCCGAGCATTTTGACCTCAGGACCCTTTTGCATTTGAAAAATTAAAGACCCCAGTGAACTTTGGTTTATGTGCATTATATCTATCAATATTAAAGCTGAGAAATTAAAATAATATGCATTCATGCACTTGAAAATAACAAGGTAATAGGTAATAATATTAATAGTATATCGATAATAATTATTAATATTAATAATTATAACTAATATTTAATAATAATAATGGTAATAATATTATCTATTAACATAAATAGCATGGTTTTATGAGAAATAACTATTTTCCAAACAAAAATCATGTAGTGAGAGTGGCATTGTTTTACATTTTTATACATCTCTTTTTAAATTTTTTTTTTTTAGAGACAAGATCTCACTATGTTGCCCAGGCTGGTCTCAAATTTGTGCCATCAAGCAATCCTGCCTCAGCCTCCCAAAATGCCGGGATTAGAGGCATGAGCCACTGTGCCTGGCTTACATTTTTATAAATCTCTTTAATGTCTGACTCTAGAGACACAAAGTTGATAAGACTTATTACCTGTCAGTACCTTTGCTTGTAGTTTTTTAAAAATTGTGATGAAATATACACATGATAAAATTTACCAATTTAACTGTTTTTAAGTATACAGTTAGTACATTTTAAGTACACAGTTAAGTACATTCACACTGTTGTGCAACCATCACCACCATCCATCTCCAGAACTTTTTCATCTTCCCAAACTGAGACTCTGTCCCCGTTAAACACTAATACTCCATCCCCCCACCCCTCCTTTGCACGTGGTCATGACCAAATAATAGAGGTGGTAAAAGAAAACTATTTCTCTACTTATAACATTTATGATATCCCCCACACGTGTAGGGTTTTTCCACACCAACCAATTCTCCAACTCTCTGGATACTAACTGGGTGTCCTACAATTCAGTTCTGATACCAACTACCTGGAGTTAGCACAGACCCCACAGGTTAGGGGCTGAGTCCCACAAGGCTGCCCCTACTGCAGACGCTAGCCAACTATTAAGTGCCCAGGTACCCACACGTCTGTCTAATTGGCTAGAAATTGGGGGTTTCCACAATCCCTTCTCGGGTTCAATAATTTGCTATAATGGCTCACAGAACTCAGGCGAGCATTTTCTGTACGTTTCCCAGTTTATTATAAAGGGTACGAATGAACAGCTAGATGAAGAAGTACATAGGGTCAGTTCCTAAAGGGTCCCAAGTGCAGGGGCTGCTGTCCCTGTGGAGTTAGGATCTGTCACCCTCATGGCACATGCATGGATTTACCAACCCAGAAGCTCTCTGAACCCCATAGAGATTTTTATGGGGGTTTCATCACATAGGCCAGATGGATTATTATCTCAGTCTCCAGCTCCTTGTGTCTCTCCAGAGGATGCGGTGAGGAGGGCTGAAAGTTTCAAACTTCTAATCACAGCTTGGTCTTTCTGGCGCCCAATCCCCTAAAGCTACCCAGGAGCCCATCAAGAGTCATCTCATTAGGAAAAAAGATGCTCCTATCATCTGGGAAATTCCAAGGGATTTAGGAAACTCTGTACCCATTAAACAATAACTCTGTGTAAGACACTCATATCACCCCCATTACTCAGGAAATTCCAAGGGATTTAAGAGCTCTGTGAAAGATGATCCTATCCTCTCTGTGCAGTAATTATTTCTTCTCCTTAATGTGGATTTTTCAGATACCTACTGTTGGCATCACCGAAGGCAAACATTTTGAATGCCTTCTGTGTGAAGCTGGCACACAAGTTGCACACACACTCCCAGTCCTCAGGGAGCTCACAGTTTTAGCTAGATGAAAACGTAAGATGAAATGCAGTGTATATGAAAGTGTGCATTCATTCACAAAATGTGCCTCTGTGTTTCACTGATTGCAAAATGCATATTTTTCACATGTTAGAATCTCTTAAATTGGGACGAATTTTACTGTCAATGAATATCATAGTTTAATCATCAGAGTTTTTTCTTTCTTAGTGGAACATACACTAACGGTATATCTCACATGTGGGGGAATACAGCATGTGTCAGGTACCATTCAAAGTGCTGGAGATATAGCCGTGATCAAAACAGGTGAATAGAACAGTGAGTTGCATGCAGCAGGCGCTCACTAAATATTTGTTCCTTCCTTCTTTTAAAAACTGGCAAACACGCGCCTAATGCCTTTGCACATAGCTGTTCCCTCCACCGGCAACTCAGAGGGTGCTGAAGGCATTAGAGATCTGAATGCCAATGGAATAAGGTGTTCATTGTCTTCTGTTGAAGAGTAATGATAGCTTTTATTTGATCAGCACTTTACAGTTTACACAGCATTTCTACACACATAATTTAACAAATATTTACCGAGTGAGTAAATTTTCTTATTAGATCACAGCATTCTTTGAGACAGGCTAGCAGAACTGCATTATCCTCTGCTGGGAGGAAAGCCCAGGAAGGTGAAAGACTTCCCCCAGGTCACCCAGCTCTTCAAGGGCAGACCCAAGATGATAACCCAGGTCTCTGAGTCTTGTACGGACACACCCACAGTCCAGCTCCTTCGAAGCGTCTTTGTGAAGAGGTATCTCCTGTGTCTGACCAGTAAACATGCAAGACGTCTTAGCTTTCCTTCCCTTTTCAATTAAGAGTTCATTCTAAGATACCATCCAACTTCGACCAAAGTAGAAGAAAGTTCAAAGGTGAAAGCTACTGTCTTTGGGGTTTTAAGATAGGAGACTTTCACAGTGTTTATTCATAAAGTAAATATTATCCCTCAATGGTAACTAATTTTTATGGAGAGAGAAATGGGGTCGAAGAGAGTGACACCAAGAAACAGTCAAAGGGCATCCTGGAAGCTGAATATCCAGCCACGTTCTACGTGGTTCCCGGTGTCTGAAGACATTTCACTGATAAGGTTTTGTCTATTCCACTAAATGTTGATTGGAGGTTGAAAGTGAAAGTGAATAATGTATTGTGGCCCTTTGAAGTCTGCATTAGTCTTGTTTGAATTTACTGAATTCCTTAGTGCGCAGGAATGCCCCAGATGCCCTTGACACCCTAGATTTGGAGCCAAATGACCTGGGCTCTGATTTTGCCTCTGCTACTGTTTAGCTGTGTATCTGTGGAAAAAAATCACTTAGTACCTCTAAGGCTTATACTATTAATTTATAAATTGGGAATACGTCCGTGCTGTCCATGTGATAGAACGACTTTGGGAATCAAACGAGATACCGGACTGCAAGTGCTCTGTGAGTTAGCAAAGCCTGGCAGGAGGGGAGCTGAGACTGTGGGCTCTGGCTGCCAGTGTGTGTTCCGGTTGTGACCGCCACTTAGCTCCGTGTGGCCTTTGGCAGAGCATTCTCTTCTCCGATTCATCAGTACGATGGGGTCATTGTGGGGCTCAGTGAGATGCTGTGGTGTGTGTATGGCCAAGATTCTTTAGATTGCAAGTCAGAAACCAAATTCAGGCTGGTTGAGGTGGCTCACACCTGTAATCCTGGCACTCTGGGAGGCTGAGGTGGGAGGATTGCTTGAGCCCAGGAATTTGAGGTTGCCGTGAGCTAGGCTGATGCCGTGGCACTCTAGCCCAGGTGACAGAGCGAGACTCTGTCTCAAAGAAACAAAAACAAAAACAAATTCAGACCAGCAAGACAAAGGGGCGTGTGTGTGTGTATTTATTGGATGGTATATTGGGAACATCCAGTGGTGGACTTTCGGGGCACAGCTGGAACCAGGGGCTCCCTGTGTTTTGGATTCATTCTGTCCCACAGCTGGTGGCTTCCTCCATGCAGTTAAGGAAGATGACTCTAGTAGCCCCAACTCCATATTCTCCCAGAGTAGCACCCCATCCCTTGCCCCATCCCTGAAGCCTGGGAAAAAAAATGGAGAACTCTGACTGGCTGTTCTATATCACATGCCCACCCCAGGGAGGAGGCTCAGGGACTAACAGACATCAGGACCATACAGAATGGGGACTGAGCTCCCCAAAGGAAACAGAAGGGGATGGAAAGTTCCTCCTAGCAACAGAAACCAGCTCCCAGGCCACCCCAACGTGAAAAACCTGAGCGCCTGTGCCAGGCATCTACTTAGCAAGCAAAAAATAGTGTTATCACATTACTACTGCCCTTGGCAGCATCTTCTTTGTAATATTATTGTGTAAACAATTGGTTAACAAAAGTCCCAAACGTTATAATTCTACTACCCTAACAGATCTGCTGTTTTTATTTCTTCTTATATCTTCAGGATACCCTTGGTTTTCCCTCTCCTTAAAAGAGAGAGAGATGGGGATTGCAAAACAACTGTCTAACCTTCTAAGAGGGTAAAACTCCGGGCTGCGCTAGGGCTCCATTCACCTTCCGGTGCCCTTGTGGTTGCTGCTTTTATGTTGCACACTTGTGACCTGTTAATTTCCCAGGGAAGGGCTTGACTTCCTAGGCCTGGGGGAAGATGAAGGGCTGGTCAGTAGGAACCACCCTGGGAGACAGGCTGGCGTGGCCAGAACAGGCCCTGGGGGCGTGGAGGGACACCCCAGAGCACCGTGGAGGTAGGAGACAGAAAGAGTCTGAACTGTCCACATTCTGAGGGTGCAGCTGGGACCCATCCACGGTGGAGACATCTGAGATGGGCCTTGGAGGATGTGTGGAGCCTAAACACATGAGCAACGAGGGAGGGATGACCTGGGTAGCGGAACGGGAGCAGAGGCGGGAGGGCAGGAACACACAAGGATGATTTTGAGACCTTGGGCTGACTCAGGTGGCTTTACTGTCCCTGGAGGGGACAAGGGAGGAACTGGCGGGGTGATGGTCCCCTCAGGGGAGGCAGTGTGAGGAGCTCACTCTGAATTTAGTGAGCTGGGCATGATTCATTAGCTGCAAATGACAGAGGCCAACTTAACCTAGCCTAAGTCCCAGAGGGAAATTCGTTGACCCGTAACCAAGAAGGGTGGAAACAGAACTGCTTGCAGGGAGAATTCAATGCCGTTAGGACGTAGAGTCCATCTGCGAGCCACCTCACACCTGTCTGGGCTTTCTCCTCGGAGACTACCGTCCCCCAGATGCTGTGGGCTCACTCACAGGCGCTTTCCAGTTAGAGCAAAGGTGGTCTTCTCTCTCCTGTCCAGTCTGACCCCCCGCCCCCCAGGAAGAGTCCTGCCCATCTTGGCTTGGATACATCCCCCCACCGCCCACCCCAACCAGTCTCTGTGGTCAGGGGTCTTTGGGCAGAATCCTCAGCCATAAGCGGGGGTTGGGTGGGAGCCGGTGGGTGTGACAGAGAAACGTGTTGTAAGGACGAGAGCCCTGGGAGCTGCCACTCCAATCCGTGTCTGCTCTGGGGAGCTACTGGGTATTTGCAAACAGAGCAGGGACAAGATCACAGTCAGGCTTGGGAGGATTCATCCAAATGAACCACCAGAGAGGGGATAGGAAGCTAGGAAGCTTCTGCGGTATTCCAGGGCAAGGTGAGCGGACCTGAGTTGGGGGAGGGGTGGCAGGAGAAAGGGAAGGAGAATCCATGGGACGTTGCTGAGAAGGTACCGGTTGAGGCAGCTGTTGAGATGCAGGAGGCAGAGGGAGGAGAGTCAGAGAAGTTCTAGGTTTTCCAACAAGAAAGAAGGCTGGTGTCCTTGGCAGAAATTGGCCAGGCGGGGGCGGGCGCCAGACGGTACTAAGCACTCAGGGTTGGACACGAGAGAGGGAGGCTGGGCTCGTCCCCCATGCTCCGGCGAGCTGCACTGATGACGTCTGTTCAAGCACTCTGCGTGACTCGGGGGTAGGACAGGGCATGCACTGTAACCTTTAATCTTTTTAATGTGTGCCAGACTGCAGACGGGTGATCTGACCTGAGTCTGTGGTGCGTGGTGAGTACCTCAGAGCTTCCTTCTTGTCCTTTCTTTATTGCTTCCTTCCTGCTCATCCCTGCTCATCCTGGGAATGTTTTCTCTCTTTTATGCTTTTCTTTTTTTTTTTTTTTTTTCTTTTTCAAGACAAGGTCTCACTCTGTTGCCCAGGCTAGAGTGCCATGGCGTCAGCCTAGCTCACAGCAACCTCAAACTCCTGGGCTCAAGCTATCCTCCTGCCTCAGCCTCCCGAGTAGCTGGGACTACAGGCATGCACCACCATGCCCAACTAATTTTTTCTATATATTTTTAGTTGTCCAGCTAATTTCTTTCTATTTTATTTTCTTAGTAGAGATGGGGATCATACTCTTGTTTAGGGTGGTCTCGAACTCCTGAGCTCAAACGATCTACCCGCCTCGGCCTCCCAGAGTGCTAGGATTACAGGCGTGAGCCACCACGCCCGGCCATTTATGCTTTCCTTTAGCTTTTGCTTCTTCCTCAGACTTTCTCCATCTTTCTGACTCTCCTCAAGTGGATCTGTTTCTCTCTTTGTTTTTTTTTTTTTTTTTTTTTTTTGAGACAGGGTCTCGCTCTATCACCCAGGCTAGAGCTCAGTGGCGTCAGCCTAGCTCACTGCAGCTCCAACTCCTGGCTCAAGCGATCCTTCTGCCTCAGCCTTCTGAGTGGCTGAGATATAGGCGTGCACCACCATGCCCAGTTAATTTTTAATTTTTTGTAGATTTGGGAGTCTCGCTCTGTTGCCCAGGCTGGTCTTGAACTCCTGGCCTCAAGCAATCCTCCACCTTGGCCTCCCAAAGTGCCGGGATTACGGGCGTGAGCGAACATGCCTGGCCTTTCTCCTTTTTAGCTGGGAAGGACGGCAGGAAGCAGAACAAGAACTGGGCCCAGAGCCTTTTGAGGCTGCGGGCAGGTCCTGTATTCCTGGGGCTTCACGCCCAGCGCCCAGGAAAGTGGGTCAGGTACGCAGGACCTGGAAGGTGTTCCTCCTCAATACTTGTGGACAACAGCGTCCTATTCACTGGTGGATGTTTTCAGCAACATATCAGATTGTGAATGTAAACTATTAATGAGACATTGATGGGAGTTCTGTAATAGGTTATCATATCTAATAACATATTCAGATCCAACCTTTTATCTTAAAATAGATTATACGTATCTTCCCTGATTCAATGTCAAAAATTTTTGCAAAATTTTTGATCATTTTGAGAGGCTAGCATAATTCTTTTTTTTTTCCCCCAAAGGCTAGCATAATTCTAAGCTGAATAAAGTAGATAGGTAACCCTAGCAGCTAAGACAATCTAAGATGC
Source organism: Avahi laniger (assembly GCA_963575035.1). NCBI lineage: Eukaryota > Metazoa > Chordata > Mammalia > Primates > Indriidae > Avahi > Avahi laniger. Next base: position 12,747 of record CAUYSK010018429.1, read on the forward strand.
TACATCATGTTTTTACACTTTTTTTTTTTGTAGAGACAGAGACTCACTATGTTGCCCAGGCTGGTCTTGAACTCCTGGCTTCAAGTGATCCTTCTGCCTTGGCCTCCCAGGGTGCTGGGATTACAGGTGTGAGCCACGACACCCAGCCTCTAGTAAGAATAGGTTCAAGGGAACCCGACCAAGAGTTGAAAGTATCATCTATTTCCTTATAGCTTGTACTAAATTTCTATGTGATAACCTGATTTTCTGTAAACGCCTAATGGGTATGTTCACAGCCTGCTCTTTCTTTTGGTGAAGTTAACATTTCTGCATGAACCAGAAACTAATTTTAGAAGTTTACCTTTTATCACCTCTGGCAGCTCTTTCTCATGGCTTCGAGCGTCACAGATGCCTGATAGCTCCTACGTTTATATTTCTGGCCAGAACCTCGGCCCTGGACGCCAAGTCCTGTGCCCAGCTGTCTTTGTGACACCCCTGTGTACACATCCATGCCAGCCTTGGCATGTCCGCTCCACGCACCTGGCCCTCAGGCCCGCTCCCCTCTGTGTCTTCCCCTCTCAGCTGACGGCAGCTCCATTCCCAGTCGCCCAGACCGAGACCCGCAGCGTCACCCTTTCTTCCTCCTCTTTCACCTGAGAGCGGGTTTGTCAGGAGACGCCCTTATCTCTGCATTAAAATAAAATCAGAATCTGTCTCCTCCTCACCTCTGCTGCTGCCAGCCAGTCGGAGCCACACCCATCGCCCACCTAGAATACCGCGGCAGTGCCTCCACCTGTCACTTGGCTTCTCCTCGTCTCTAAAACCTGTTTCAGCACAGCAGCTAGAGTGACGTCCTGTTCAAAACTTTGCACCGGCTCCTCCTTCCCCCCAGTGAATGCCGGCGTCCTCGCCACGGCTTCTCAAGTTACAGCACATGCACTGTCCAGCTGCGGGGCCTCCAGGAACACGCCCGGCCTTTTCTGTCCTGGCCCCCATGCTGGAGTCCCCTTAACCCGGTGCTCGTCCTTCCTGGTGATCCCCATGGCCAGCTGTACCACGCCGTTGAGCCTTTACCTAAATGTCACCTCCTTTCTACCCTGACCACCTGACTTACGTGTCGTCCCACCCCGGCACCCCAGAGCCCCCATCCGCTCTACCTTCTCTTTTCCCTTCACATTGTCACTTTCCAGCATACTGCACGGTTTATTTCTCATGTCTATTATTTGTCATTTGTCTCCCTCTGCTGGAACGTGAGCTCTACAAGGGCAGGATTTTGTTTTGCCCTTTGTTGTATCCCAAGCAGCCGGCACCAGCAGACCCTTGCTAAACCGAATGAACGAATGAATGTCCACAGCCAGTCACCTCAGGGCTCTGCCAGTCACGGGGCTGGATTCTTACTGGGGTTGGCCCCACATGCCTCTGCTGAGTGCCACTGACAGCCACCTTGGAGCCCCGTGCGTGTCACTGTTGGCCCTTTCTGCTTCCGGTTATAGAGAGCTACGATGCTTTGCGAGGGCTGCAGCACAGGCGCACACGCTCAGGCTCAGGAGCTAGACTGCCCAGGTTGGAATTCTGGCCAAGCAGGTGCCTGCTGTGTGCCTCTGGAAGAGTTACATCCCCTCTCTGAGCCTTGGTTCCTTTATCATACAGTGGGGCTAAGAGTCATGCCGAACAAGTTAATTCAAAGAAAGGCCTTGGCTGCCGACGGCCTGTAGCACGTTAAGTGGGAATACACAATAGCTGCTATCACTAATATATGAATACTGGGCAGAATATCCTTTAGAAAGAATTTGCTTTTCGACTTGAAAGGTAATTGAGTATTTTGTTACAGAATGAGACGTGAGAGGCCTCCTCAGACTGGGAAGGTGTCAGTTCTGGAAACTTGTCACAGAGGACTGTGCTGTAAACCCAGGAGTTTAGATGTCAGTGAATATTTGACTCAGAAGATTTGGTTCCTGGAAGGCTTTTAAAAATCAGGTGGAAGTATATGGAAAATATGAAGTACAACAAGATATTTTTCCCCAACAAAATATGCAATTAGAATATTTACATTGGACATTGCTATAATTGATCAAGAAATAGTTCTGGAACTTCTCTTAGAATCCTTAGTCAGAGCTGCCTAATACATTAATCACTTTGTGACCATAGTTGAGTTTTGTTTTTGGTTCTAAATGATATTCCTTATTTTTGATCAATATCTTTATTAATCAGGCTGGGTTGTAATGACTTTCACATATTTCCAGAAATGAAATTCACCTCCCAAAGATGAAAAATTTCCAGTATTGAAGACAGTAAAGAAATGCTCCCTGTGCTGATTTCATAAGCGTATGCATCTGTCAAAACTCATCAAACAAATGGTACCCTTAAAATGGGCACACATTTCGGGGGACCTAAATTATACTCCAATAAAGCCTAAAGACAGGAAAAGAACTCTGCAAAATATGCACCCCACGCCGCAGTGGCATTGCTGCTGAAATCACCGCACACCCTCCCGAGGGGGCTACTAGGAAGGACCCAGCTCGTGCAGACGTGCATGTTGGCCCCACTCGCCAGGGCGGCCCACGCTTCTTGGTCACCGTGTGTGTGTGTGTGTGTGTGTGTGTGTGTGTGTGTGTGTGTGTCCGTGGCAGGGGCGGTGGGTGCAGACTCCACATGAGCCTGGGAGAGATGCGGTGCCCTCAGTTTTGAGTAAGCCCTGCTCCTCCAGGTCAGAGATACCCACGTGCTAAGGCTTCTTCCTCGGACCCATGTATGGTGAGAGATGTGTGGAGGGAGGACGGGTGGTGTGTCCCGTGGCATCCCCAGGACGTCGCCT
>CAUYSK010018430.1:0-28878 GCA_963575035.1 Avahi laniger
TGTAATCCTAGCACTCTGGGAGGCCGAGGCAGGTGGATTGTTTGAGCTCAGGAGTTCAAGACCAGCCTGAGCAAGAGCAAGACCCCATCTCTACCAAAAATAGAAAGAAATTAATTGGACAGCTAAAAATATATAGAAAAAATTAGCCGGGCATGGTAGCACATGCCTGTAGTCCTAGCTACTCAGGAAGGCTGAGGCACAAGGATTGCTTGAGCCCAGGAGTCTGAGGTTGCTGTGAGCTAGGCTGATGCCACGGTACTCACTCTAGCCAGGGCAACAAAGTGAGACTCTGTCTCAAAAAAAAAAAAAAAAAAAGAGCAACTCGCTGCTTTTGTGCTCCTGGGAGAACGGCTGAAATGCCTGTGATACAGTGCCCCACCTGTAAACAGGGATGGGGGGTCATAGTCCCTAAATCACAGGCTTGCTGGGAGGACTGAAGGAGAAATGGAAATAAACTCTGAACACACCACCTGGCATAGAGTCAGCCTTCAGTTAACATCATTTCCCCTCCTGCCCCAAGCCGTTCCCCCCTCCTCCTCCTACTCCTCCTCCTCCTCCTCCTCCTCCTCCTCCTCTTCTTCCTCCCTGGGGACTTGAAGCTTCTCTCCAACTCCAGCCGAGACACAAGAGGGGTGCAGAGGACCTCTCTGTGCGGGGACAGGGTCCTCTAAGGAATGGCTGAGGTTCCTGGGGCTCAGACAAGAAGAGGAGACTATGGAGGGGGCATGACCTTGGTTTTCCAGCCCCTGCAGAGCCATGTGGTGGCCGGGCCGGGGGCACAGGGAGCTAGTGAGTGGGAGGGATACAGGACTCGGGACGAGGGACGCTGCTGGGACGCCCATGTTGGGTCAGTAAGCGGAGAGTCTCTCACAGGAGAGCTGCAGGGGGCTACCTCGAGGGGTGATAAGCACCCCATCGCTGCACGGCTGCGAGCACAGGTGAGGACAGCTGGATAGAAATTTCCAGGTTGGAGTCTGTGAGAACCGGGCGGCCTGTGGATGCTCTTGCAGTCTCTGCGGGAGGCAGGGCGAAGGTGCTGCCTCTCACCTGTTCCCTGGGGGCGGGTGGGGCCCAGCTGCTGCCTCTGCGATTTGCATTCAGCCCTAGTCTGTGACAAACTCTGCGCAGCAGCCTGCTCCCAGAGATGTGCTATTTTAAGTGCTTCCCCTCCACCCCTAAGGGTGCCATGTGTTTATCTTGCTTTCGAGTTAAAAAGGAAAATCGATTTCACTCTTACCTGAGGAAGGTTCGGGGGCGGGGGCTGTGGGGTGGTTTCGCTTCATTAAAATGGAAGCGGGAGTGGGGGGCAGCAAGAGCTTTGGATTCCCAGCCCCCGGCCGGTTATGAATAAACAACAGGCTGGGGCCACAGCCGGCTTCCCTCCTGCTTTAGTCCAGTCCTTGGAGTCCCCGGAGGCCTGGGGTTTGCCTGCGATGGGCGACTGGATTCTGGGGCTACAACCCTCACCCCAGAGAGAGGGAGAGAACCAAGCTCCTCACTGCTGTGTTTGTGTGTGCGTGTATGCGTGTGTATATATGTGTGCGCGTGTGTGTGTATGTGTGCGTGTGTGCGTGTGTGTGTGTGTGTGTGTGTGTGTGTGTGTGTGGCTGGTCCATGAACTCTGCACCTCTCAGTAATCTGGTCAGTGTTGGCCTTCTTGGCTACTTGAGCCAAACCAGGCTCTGCGTGCTGGACGCCAGCCTCTTGGATGGACGTGGCCTCAGCTGGGCTAGACACTCTGGCCGTCCTCCTCTCCCTTCCCTTTGTAGCTGGCCCTTGGTGGTCCGTGTTTCTGTCCCGGATCTTCCCAGCAGCCCACAGGGAATCCCAGCTCCAGCCCTTGGCCAAGGCACTGCCTGGGCCACCTCCTGCCCTGGGACCTGGGCACAGCAGGCTGGGCTGCCCCAGAGAGAGGCTGAGGCGGCCAAGTGGAGCTTCCCTCTATGGCGCAGGAGGTGTCCGACCAGAGAAGGGCAGTGGTGGTCTCGCCTTCCTTTCCGGGAATTTTTCTTGAGAAGGACCTTTGGAGTTGAAGGTTCAGAGAAAGGGGCTCCCTGGGGACGTTCCAGAGGTGGAAGACCAGATACGGAGCTACAACCTCCTCGTGCAGCCACCCAGCCCTCCACAGACCACCAGCCCGGGCTGCAGCCGGAGCAGACTGAAGGCCGCAGTGGGGGGTGGGGGGCGGATTTGGTGGCTTCTTTCCCATCCTTCTAATTCCGTAACTGACGTTTACTGCAGATCCTCCATTTCCAGCCATTTTTACATTTCCTTAGGCCCATCCGTTTACCTTCTGGTGAGGGACACCTCGTATGCACTGGCTGACAGAGAGGACATCAGTGAGCCAGACAAGGTTCCTGTCCTCAAGGAACTCATGATCCGAAAACCAGACGCAGAACAGACTGGATGGGGCGGGGGGTGCTTTGTTCTGATGGAGAACTACAGGGAAAAGGCTCGCAGAGGCAGTGGGGGTGGAGCTGCCCCTGGAAGGATGAACAAGGTTTTAGAAGTTGCCAAATCTGGTGAGGAGTAACCCAAACTGGAAGGATGGCCCTGGCAGACATTCGGTGACATGAGGTGTGTACTGGACTAGGGGGCAGAGAGTGGGCAGCAGAGGGGCAGGTGGGTGGGAAGTCACTGATAGCGTGCACAGAACCGTGGTGTCCTGAAGCCGTAGCGGGCCCAGCACCCTGCTAGAGACTTCACAACTGTCCTTTGATCGTCATGGCTATACATCAAGGCCAGTGTGATCATCCCCAGTTCATGGATAAGGAAACTAAGGTCCAAAGAGGACAAAGGCCCAAGGTCGGTCAGACAGTAAGTGACAGAGTTAAGATGCAAACCTGAGTTAATCTGATCCCAGGTTTGTGCAGCCAGGAACAACTGACTTAGACACTTAGAGTTTATGATGGAGGCAGTGGGGTGGGAACAGGGGTCTTGAAGGTTTTGCGGGAGAGTAATGGAAGGGCCTCAACTGTTGACTTAACAATATTACTTTGTATGTGGGGTGGGTGGAGAATGGATTGGAGTGGGATGAGGGAACAGGGTCCAAGAGCTGTCAGTCGGCTAACAAAACAGCCCAGGCTGGAGACAAGGAGTGCCGGCAGTGGGAGTGGAGGGGACGAGAAAGAGGTGAGAATTGGGGCTCAGTGGCTGGCACTTTAGAGCTGACACTGAGCAGGGCTCTCACCACCATTTCAGAGAATCCATAGGTTGGGAGGTGCCCGTTAGATCATGTGGTCCACATCCCTGCCCCGACCCCTGATGCTTGAGTCCTCTTAGACACTCTCGGGGCTTTGGGAAACCAGTGAATGACTTGGCCAGTATTCAAAAATACCTCCGTTCCTGATTGCACCCCTCACCTAAGCGGGTGTTCCCTACTTCTAATTCTTTGGTGCCTCTGTCTATTAGACATGTCTCCTTTCCATTGAAATGAAACTCGCCTCTCTGCAGCCTCTACCCATTGGTCCAATCCTGTCTCCTGGGACAAGACAGAGGGTCTGATGCATATTTCATATGCACAATCACCACATACTGGATGACAATTCTCATGTCCTTGCAAACTCTTTTCATCTCCAGGCTATGTAGCAATAGTGGTAATAATATGAACATTTATTGTGCTTTTCTTGTTTCAGGCACTGTGTTGAGAGCTTTGCATATGCCATCTTGGGGACTGCTCATGAGTAGCTTTGAAATGTCTTCATAAGGCGTTCCTTTGTAATCCCAAAGGCATAGGGGCTCATTGTAGAATTTTAAGTAGGAGAGGGGACATTTTAGAAAGACCACTCAGGTGGCTAGTATGAACAGTGCCCTGGCAGGAGTGAGAATGAGGCAGGGGGGACTTTTAAAATAATCCAGGTGAGAAATGAATAAGATGTGAGCTTCAGTAGTGGACACTTGGAAGACACTCAAAGGTAAAATCAATAGAACCCAGGGAGTAGTTGGATCTGGGAGGTGAAGGAGAAAGAAGAACCCCGGGGTAGCTTCAGATTTTTGTTGCAGGTGATATTATACAAGACAGAAAATCTAAGTAGAGTATCTGGATCATTTGGGAGATGATGTCAGGGAGGGATTAGAAGGAGAGATTACATTTAGCTTTCAATACAAAGAGTTGCAGATATCAGTGGCATCCTATTCGTTCATTTGTTAGTTTGTTCATTCATTCATTTAACAAGACTTTATTGAGAATGTTTTTTGTTCTTTTGGGTAGATGCCCAATAATGGGATTGCTGGATCAAATGGTAGCTCTACTTGTAGCTCTTTCAAGTATCTGCATATTATTTTCCACAGAGGTTATACTAGTTTGCAGTCCCACCAACAGTGTAAGAGTGTTTCTATCTCTCCACATCCACATCAACATTTATTGTTTTGGGACTTTTTGATAAAGGCCATTCTCACTGGAGATAAATGATTGAATGTTTATAGCAGCACAATTCACAATTGCAAAGATGTGGAAATAACCCAAGTGCCCACCAATACATGAGTGGATTAATAAAATGTGGTATATGTATACCATGGAGTTCTACTCAGCCACAAAAGCAATGGTGATCTAGCACCTCTTATATTATCCTGGATAGAGCTGGAACCCATTCTACTAGGTGAAGTATCACAAGAATGGAAAAACAAGCACCACATGTACTCACCATCAAATTGGTATTAACTGATCAACACTTAAGTGCACATATAGTAATAACATCGGGCAGACGGAGGGATGGGTATATACAAATCTAATGGGTGCAGTGTGCATCGCCTAGGGGATGGACACGCTGGAAGCTCTGAATCTGGTGGGGCAAAGGCAATATACATAACCTAAACATTTGTACCCCCATAATATGCTGAAATTAAAAAAAATAATTTTAAAAAAGACTTTATTGAGGATCAACTATGTACTAGGCACTCTATTAGGTGTTGAGGTTATGAAGACCTGGCCACCCCACTCTTGACAAGTGTGAAAAATTAGCATTACAAAATGTCCTTCAGTAGATGAACGGATAAATAAACTACGGTGCATCCGTACAATTGAATGTTATTCAGTGCTAAGAAGCAATGAGCTATCAAGCACGAAAAGGCATGATGGAACCTTAAATGCATATTACTAATTGAAAGGAGCCAATCTGAAAAGGCTACACACTGTATGATTCCAACTATGTGACATCCCAGAAAAGGCAAAACTATGGAGATAGTAAAAAGGTCACTGGTTGCCAGGAATGAGGGGAGAAGGAGGGATGAACAGGCAGAGCACAGAGGATTTTTAGCGCAGGGAAACTACTCTGTATGATGCTATAATGCTGGATACGTGTCACTGTACATTTGTCAAAATCCACAGAACGTTCAACACCAAGAGTGATTCCCAATGTAAACCATGGACTCTGGGCGATAATGATGTGTCAATGTTGGTTCATCAGCTGTAACAAATGCACTGCTCTGGTAGGGCATGTTGATAATGCGGGAGGCTGTTGCTGTACGGGGCCCAGGGGCATGTGGAAACTATCTGGACTTTCTGCCCAATTTAGCAGGGAACCTAAAATTTCTCTAAAAAAAATTAAGTCTACTAAAAATTAGTATTGTGCAATGTTAAGCTTGAAATCTGTACAGGGAATAGTATGTTAAAGGGAGCGGGACGGTCAGGAAGGGTTTCATCTAGAAGGTGACCCTTGATGTAGGACAGGGATTAAATGCAGACAGTGGATCCACCAGTCTGTAGCTCGGGGCAGGGCTGTAGGTGGGGGACAGTGCTTCGGAATTCATCAGGTTGTCAGTCAACTCTGCGACAGCCAAGGGCGCCCAGGGAAGTGTGTGTTGAGTTGGAAGAAAAGAGACCCAGAGGTGGCACCCGCAGTGCTCATGCCCAAGGGGAGGGAAGACCTCAGAGGAGAGGAGAAGGCATGGTCTGAAAGGGCGGAGGAAAATGAGAGAAGAGGGACACTGAGGGAAAGGAGAATGATGGAGAATGGAAGAGCAGCTAATTCTTTATGAGAGTCGCCCCAGAGAACTTGGAAATGAGGGAAATCGATAACCCTCCGAGAGGCCATTTGAATCAATGGATCAGAGCAGAGAGATGCTAGGTCATCTCACAATGAAAAATAGCTTTGGGGCCAGGACTACTGGGCTGTAGCCTATTTGGTTTGTTTAGGAAATCTAAAATAAGGATGTGTTGGTCAGAAGGGAGTTGGAGAAGGAAGTGAGTGTCCCCAGAGAAAAGATGGGCAGTGCCCATTCCGGGGCCGTCTAGAAGAGAGAAAATCTGGGCCCTCAATCTCAGAGAACTCTGAGGACAGATTCTCCAGGACTGGGACAGAGGGATCCAGCCATACAACTTTGGGTTTTCAGGTGCCAATGGCAAGACCACCTCAAGGACAAGGTAGATGGAGGCAGTAGGCTGAGGTGTCCTCTAGTCCCTTTGGTCAGATGGCCTCCTTTCCTGAGTGCCCCAGTGCCCAGGTAGATGCCAGGTCCTGAGCCAGCCTTCCCCAGTGGAGACTAAGAAGTCACAGCTTGGGCTGCTCATCAGATCCTTCTCACCTGGCCTCACACTTCACTGGCAAAATGAAACCTCCTCACCTTCCCCCACCAAATCTACTAACCTACCAGTGTCTGGTTACATGGATGAAAGTCTCCTGTGCCTACCAGGTGCAAGCCCTTCATCAATACCCTGGCGTTCACCCCAGCCCACTTTGTGTCTTCCGTCCCCCTCCCCCTCTGCTATAACATCCTCATCTGTGGAATAACCATCTTTTCAAAACTCCTCTATGGACCAGACATCTCCCTGCAGATGCTGTCTCATTTCCCTGCCATGCACAGCAAGACATTTCCAATTAAATAACAGTCTACAGCCACCATAATCACTTCTCTGCTTTGCATTCCCCCTTGACCTTTTCTACCCAGGCTTCGCTCCCAGAGCTCCACCCAAACTGCTCATGGTAGGATTTCCCACGACCTCCATCTTGCCAAATCCACCTGCTACGTGTCACTGGCATGCACCATGATGACCCCTCCCTCTTGCTTATCACAGCCCCTCGCTTAGTTTCTGGGGCACTCTCTCTCCTAGATCCCCTGCCCTTTTCTGGCCCTCTCTTAGTGTCTTTTGCAGGCTCCTCATCTTCTGCTGGTTGGAGGACCAGCTCCCCAATTTGTGTCTTCGGCCTTGTTTTTCTCCTGAGCCCCAGACTCACCTGGTGCACTGCATGGTTGACAGAGCCCTGTGGCTGTCCATCGGCCTCTTGAAGAGCACGTGGCCAAAACAGAACTCTTAATTCCCTCACAAAAAGCCGTTCCTTCCCGGGGCTGTCCCATCTCGGGAAATGGCACCACCATTCAGCCTGGGGCTCAAGCCAGACCTCCTGGAGTTGTCTTTGATGCCTCTTCTGTTTTTCTCTCCTATAACCAGGCTAACCATGCATCTCATCAGTCCTACTTAGGAATTACATTCTGATACCCATTCTCTGCATTTCTATGGTACCATCTGCAACGGATGCTGTGGTGTGCCCAGGCATGCAACCCTCAGCTGCTGGATCTCTCTCCAGAAATTCCCCTCAGCTGAAGAGAACCCCCTCACCTGAGTCTGTGCCTCCTCCCCAGGTCTATACCCTGCGCCCAGTGTCTGGTTAATTGTGGGGTATGAAAGCCTGGCCTTCTTGCTTCAGTTCAGGACAGCTCTGAGGGGCTCTTCCAGCTCTGGGGCTTCCCTTGGGTGGGCTGAGAGCTCTGTTGCAACTTCATCACAGTTTAATCTCTCCCTCTGCCCAATCCTGGTGCCCTCACTCCCCCGCAGGTGCTATTCCTGAGTGCACTCCCCAATAAATTACCTGCATGCAAATCACTGAATTCTACAGTCTGTCTCCTGGGAAACCTGACCTACATCTCTAGTCAAAACCATCCTGATTTCTCCCTCACGCCACCGTGATAGCCGTCCCACTAGTCTCCCTGCTTTTGCCCTTGCAAAATAATCTATTCTCCATGCAGCAACCAGAGTGATCTTCATAAAACGAAAATTGGATCAATGACTTCCCTGCTTTAAACTTCTACTGATCCACTGTTGCCTTTGGAATAAAATTCAGACCCCCCCGACCCTGCCCCAGCCAGCCTACAGGGCCCTGTGTGATCTGGCCCAGCCGATGTCTCTGACCTGTCTCCTGCCACTTGTCTGCCTGCTCAACTCTGCTCCAGCCACATGGCCTTCTTTCTGTTCCTGGGACACCCCAAGATGTTTCCCACTTGGCAGCCTTTGCATTAGCTAGAATGCCATCCCCCCAGGTCTTCCCATGGCTAGCTCCTTGTTTCCATTCGGACCAACTCAAATGCCACCTGTCTAGAGAAGCCCATTCTGCCCACCCAGTCGAACGCAGCCCCTCTATGCCACATTTTCTTTGCCTTCATTCTGCCTTCTTGTCATCATAGTACTTATCACTCTCTGAAATAGTATTGTTTTTTTATTCGTTGACTTATTTTGATCTCCCCCATGCCTAGAATGTAATCTCCAGTGAGAGCAGGGGCTGTGCCTATAGCATTGGGTGCTTTAGTGCTGCCTCCACAGTATCCAGAAGGTGCGTCGCTGTGTGAATGGATGAATGGATGAATGAATGGATGGATGAAAGTCACCAGGAGCCAGCCTGTCAGCGTCTGATCACTCCTTGGTCCTCCCCAAAGAGGTTGAGACTCAGTGAGTGTCTTCTTTGGGCAAAGCTCTGAGCCACTTGAGTCACTGACATCAAAGGGTACAGAGGAGTCAAGTACAGGAAGGTCCCAAGCCATCCGTCAGATGTAGCAACTAGGGGATGATTGGTGACCTTGAGGAGAACGGCTCCTATGGACTAGAGGGGCCCGAGGAGTTAAATTGCAGCAAAATGAGAGTGAATGAAGGGCAAGAAGTAAATACAGAAAACCCTTGGAAGAAATTTGTCAGGGTTGGAAAATAAAGACAGTATGATTGTTTCCATCAATTTTTTGAGATGGGCTTTGCGTGGTTATAATCAAAGCGAAAGAGATGATGTGCTACCACCACTAAAACCAGCTGACACTCGTAGGCTGCTGGCTATGCCAGGCTCTCTTCCAAAATCTTTGAGCGTGTATTTCTTTTCCATTGTTGTGTGATAGGTTACCACAAATTCAGTGGCTTGAAATGACATACATCTTGTAGTTCCAGCTACTCAGGAGGCTGAGGCAGGAGGATCACTTGAGTCTGGGAGTTCAAGGCCAGCCTGGGCAACATAGTGAGACCTTGTCTCTTTAAAAAAAAAAACAAACGGGGCGGGACAAGGGCAACATATATAACCTAAACATCTGTACCCCCATAATATGCTGAAATAAAAAAAAAACTCATAAAAACCAACACACACGTATTGCCTTACAGTTTCTGTGGGTCTGGACATGGCTTACCTGGGTCCTCTGCTTAGGGTCGCCCAGTCTATAATCAATGAATCAACATCAATGCATTCTCATCTGGAGCTTTGACTGAGGAAGAATTCACTTCTAAACTCACTCAGATTGTTGGCAGAATTCACATCCTTGAGGTTGTAGCCCTGAGGGCTTCGGTTTCTTGCGGGCTCGTGGCAAGAGATTCCCGCAGGCTCCAGAGGCCATCTGCAGTCCCCAGAGGATGCCAGTGCTCCTTGCCAGGTGTGCTTCTCCAACATAGCCCCTTCCTTCATCAAGCCAGCAGCGAGAGTCTCTGTCTCAGTCTGCTGAGACAGAGTCTTATATAACGTGACATAATCATGGGCGTGACATCCGTCACCTTTGCCATATTCTGTTGGTTAGAAGGAAATCACAGGCCCCACCCACTCAAAGGGAGGGGACCACACAAGGGCCTGAACAGGATCATGAGGCCACCTTAAACTCTGTCCACCCTAATAAGTATTACTCATTTAATCCTCACAAAACACTATGAGGTGGATCTTAATATTATCCCCATTTTATGGAGGAAAATGCTGGTGATGAGAGAGACAGAGACAGAGAGAAGGGATGTCTGATAGAGCAAAACCCTCAGGCAGCAGGGAAAGATGGATGCAAAGCACGGATGAAGAACTCTCCTCTAACTGGGGGAGAGACCCCTCAGTCATTGACCCTGGAGGTGGAGGAAGGAAGGTCATAGATCAGCCTGGAAGATTGGAGTAAAATCCTACGTATCTACGCAAGAAAAATGAAAGCCATGTCCCCACATAGACTTGCACACAAATGTTCATGGCAGTGTTAATCATACCAGCCAAAAAGTGGAAACGACCCACATGTTCATCAACTGATGAACAGATAAACAGAATGTGTTATATCCACACGATAGGACCCTACTCTGCAATGAAAAGGAACCACAAAGCATGAAAAGGATACATGCTACCACATGGATGAACTTCAAAAGCACCGTACTGGATGACAGGAGTCGGGCACAAAGCCTACATATTGCATGATTCCATTTATCTGAAATGTCTAGAAAATGAAAATCTATAGAGGCAGAAAGCAGATTAGTAGTTGCCCAGGGCTGCGGTGGGAACACAGAGAGACTGCACTTGGCACAAGGTTTCTTTTGAGGTGATAGAAATGTTTGAGGGTTGAATGTGGTGATGGTTGCACTTGTCTACACACTAAAAATCATTGAGTTGTGCACTTCAGATGAGCTCATTTTATGGCATGTAGATTACAGTCTGTAAAAAGCTGTTTAAAAAAAAGATTGGGCAATAGGTTAACAGAGTGCCTCCCACCCCCACAAATTGGCCTTTTTCTCTCCAGTGGAGGTAAGACCACATGCTGAGCAAGGTGGGTGGGGTGGGAAGGGGGCTTGCTGAGAAGGGACAGGCCTGAGAAAGCCGGTGGGGGACTGTCGACCAGGCTGATGTGTGGAAGGTCATTGCTGGATGAGCTGAGGGTCCAGCTCAGGGTGGAGACCATGAACTAGCTACAGTACAACATTGTCCAATCCTGCCCCCCTCAGAAACCCAGTGTCTAGGCAGAAAAGAAGAACAGCTGGATTAAACCAGACTTTGCATTTTGCTGGGTGGGACAGAGAAAGGAGACAGGGGGTTGAGGATGTCGGTGAGAAGGGGGCAGTGCTGGGGTGCTGGGAGGGGCCTGTGGACAGAGCCCCAGAGGAGAGTTCAGAGGCCAGAGGTCTCCTGAAGGTCAAGAGCCAGGCACAGTGGAGGAGAGGGTCCCAAGGTACAGTCAGGGGGAACGCTGCAGATGCTGGTTCCTTTACCCTTCAGGTCCTCAACTGTCCATGTCCTTCTGGAAGCGTGGTGCCCAGGCCTGAGCATCCATGCCACTGTGCTGTGGCCCAAGCCACAGAGCAGATGGTCACCTCCTTGTTCTGCTGAAGCAGCCGCGTTACAATAGTCTGTTTGGCAGCTTGGCGCAATGGTTAAGAGCAGGGCCTTGCAGCCAACATGGATTTCAGATCCTGCTTCTACTGCTGTCCAGTTATAGACCTTGGAAAAGGTGTTTCACTACTCTCGGCCTTTGTTTCCTCTCTGCAAACCAGGGATAATCATAGTATGGGCCTCTCAGGGCCACTGGGAGAATGCATGGACACTGCTGTGAGTGTTGTGCCTGGCCCAAAGGACGCTCGGGCGTGGGTCGGCTGCCATCGGCACCCAGGCAGAGCGCTGATGGACCCCGAGCTCACTGCTACTCACAGTCTGACAGCTGCGCAGCGACGGGGCTGTAAGCCCGCCGGTGGGTTTGGGACCCACCGGCAAAATTGCACGTTTTTACTTACGACATTTCTTCTTATAAACCTCAGCCTCTTGGTCTAGCCTGAGGATGTCTGTTTGGTCCCAGCCCCTCCACCGCGACGCCGCAGTCTCCAGCAGCCGTGTGCTGGGCACCTGTCTGCAAGCGGGTGACTTTTGCCCATCCTGAAGTCACTGGTGGAGATACCGGATCCTGGGCCACCCAGAGCTCCTACACGGCCTTTGGCTGGGGCCCTTGGATCTTTCATCTGAGGATAAAAATATAAAAAATTATGAGCCCTTGGGTCTTTAAACACTTGCTGGGGATGGGAGGGACCCAACCTCTTCTATTCTGAGCCCTTCCTGGGGCTGAGAACCTCCTCTCTTCAGGCACCCGGGCCCCGGGGAGGGGGGGAGGGGAAGGCAGTGTCCCCCCAGCCCCCTCCTGGGCGCCTCCCATTCATGCACCCCAATCCGCGGGAGGGAGGATCAATGCTTTCCGTGTCTCACAGAGACCGGCCCCACGTTCCTGCAGAACTATCGACAGTCTCGCCTCTCCTTCGTATCTCCCATACTTCGTTTGTGAAAAGAACTGTAATTACCCTCGAGGAGTCGCTGGAGAAAAAGTGTACAAATTGAAAAGCGCTGGAAACGGGCACCTCTAGCTGCGGAGAAAACGCTTTCCATATCGAACCGTTCTCTCCGGGCCGCGCGTCCCCATTTGCTCAGCCCGTAGCGTCCCTGCCGCAAACTGTGGCAGCCTTTGTGCCCACCCCGACAATGGGCGTTTGACACGGAGGGCCGCGAGATTAATGAGCGACCAGAGTTTTCCATTTCTTCCTTCGGCAGCTAACTGCTTTCTTTTCAACTCCCACTGCTAAATAGCTTGGACAATTAATAAAGCTTCAGTTGTACTTCTTTTTCTCTCTCTTTTCTCCTTTTCTTCCCACACAGTTGGTTGCTTACGCTGCCTTAACCTAACCATCCAGTGGCCTTGTTAGCTGGTCCGGAGATGCCGCTCTTGCCAAGTGTGGAGAGTTCTGGGATTTGGGGAAGAAAAGGCCCCTGTTTGTTAGTGGGGAGTTATCTGAGGACGAGATGCTGAAAGCTTTGCCCCAGACCCTGAAAGGTCACCCTGGGCCAGGGCCAAGACCCGAGCTCCCTGCCCTGCTTCCTCAGCCCACGGTGCCTTTCGGCCTTGAGACCTTTCCGTCTTGGGAACTATGGCCGTTTCTTAGGGCTGCCGTAACAAATTAGCTCAAACCAGGTTGCTTACAACAACAGAAATGTGTGCTCTCCCAATTCTGGAGACCAGAATCCCAAAAATCAAGGTGTCGGCAGGGATGATTCCTTCTGGAAGCTCTGCGGGAGAAGCTAGCATTCCCTGCTTCTTTCCTCGCCTCTGGCTGCCGCCAGCAGTCTTTGGTGTTCCTTGGCTTGCAGCTCAGACTACCCCATCTCTGCCCTATCTTCACGTGGCCTCCCCTCGCTGTGTCTCTGTGTATTTTCCTTTTCTGTCCCTTATAAGGACACCCATTGTTGGATTAGGGCCCCCCAATCTAGGATGGTGACTCCTGGACAGCGGGGGGGCCCCCAATCCTGCGGTTCCTGGCTGTGGCTGGGCTCATCACTGGGGCCTGAAGACTGCAGCTCCGTGTGCACCGTGACCCTGGATTCACAAGCCAACCTCAGGACACCACCTCCTGTCCTCACCTTCCATTCTCAGGATGGACAGAAGGGGAGTCACCCCATAATGCTTTGCCGGGGAAAGTGGAAGGCCCCCAGCCTCCTCCTTAAGAACCTGAGAGACTCCTGTCTGTGCTCCCTGGGTGGAGGAGGGGATGGCCTTTCAAGTTTCTTTGACTCTGGCTTTTGTTGATTCTAGAAATGGTGAGGGTTTTGGTAACTGGAGAAGAAACAGCAATTAAAATGCCAAGTTAATTGCCCTTAGTGGTCATGGCTTACTGCCCTTGGCTTAGGTCCATCCCTTCTCCCAGAGAGAATAAAGTAGGGGCTTAAACTAGTGGAGCCAGAGAAGGGTTATTCACCGTTCTCTCTCCCTCTCTCTCCCTTCCTCTCCCTCCGTCCCCCTCTCTCTTCCTCTCTGGCCCCCTCTCTTCCCCGCCACACGCAGACACACTCGTATGTGTACAGTGATTGTGAAAAGCTCCGCATCTCTCTAACAGGAGCGCTTCTCCACCTGGTTCCGTAATGAACGAGAAAGGACCTGATCATGTCATTCTCGTGGGAAATGTGTCTGCTCTTTCTAAACATACAGTGTCTCCGAGGCACTAGCTGCTTTTCATCGTCTGCTATAATCGCTCGTTTTTTATTGGCACATAAAAGGGCTTCCTGTAAAACATATTAAAGCTTCCAATTCTGAATGAAAAGCACTCGATGTAAAATCTCTCCATGAACAGGAGCCACAGTCAAGGTGGGGCTGATGGCACCTTCCCTGTGTGGAAGGGACAGAGCAGCTCGTGCATGGTCTGGTGCTACCCCTCCAAGGAGCTGGGACAAGGAGATCATTCCGAGGAGGGACATGGCCTGGCAAGACACTCCAGGAATCTCCTTCCCCTCCAGCTGAGCTGTCCACAGATGTGCTTAGACGTACCAAGGGGGATTTGAAGCCCCAGGCAAACATGATACATGGCTCCCAGATGCCTATTTTATTAGAAGAGGCAGAGAAAAATGTTATCGTCACATGCAAACAAACACGGCAATATTAGGGAGCAGACAACAAAATACGCATGTATTTTTAAGATGAACACACAAGATTTTAGAGAGACTGCCTGGCTTGGCAATATGCTCCCTTCTAGTCAGGGTTGTTTAACAGGAAAGTTTGAGTGGCAGTGATGTTTGAATCCTAGCTGTAATTCTTCCATGTGGCCCCACTGCGGGGGTGAAAAAGGTCACCCACCCAGAACACAGGCTCCCCCAGTGCAGGTACTGAGGCTATCAGTCCCACCGTTGTACCCCTCGCACCCAGTTACTGCAGGGGACAGATATAAAGCAGGCATTTAATAAATAGCAATGAAATAAAAGGAGTAAACGAAAGTGTGTGTGACCTAACATCCCCCTTAAAATATGCGCTCCAGCCATGCTACCAACAGTCCCGCAGGGTGGCCCCTCCTGCTGCATCCTGCCTAGAATGTTCTTCACCTTTCCCTCACCCTGGGACACTTCAGTTCATCCCTTTCACCCCAGAGCCAATGACACCTCCGCTATGTCCTATCCTCCAACGGTTCATCACCCCTTCCTCACGTCCCCACCACGATCTGACCACTCCTCCCTTAGGGGTGTTACTTGCTGGCTGGATGTCTGTCTCCTGCATTAGGTAAGAACATCTCTGAGGCAGGGACCGGGCCTGTGTATCTTTGCACTGTTGGCCTTCGGCACTTAAGAGTTGACCAACAGACTGAGTTAGGTATGTGAAATTGAGACAGTAGATTTGAGACAAAGGGAACAAGTGAGAGTAAGAGAAGTTTGACTACTGGAGATTCTGGTCTGCAGTTTAGTGGAGGGGCTGGGCCTGAAGCGGGGGTCACTTGCCCAGGGCCAGAGAGGCCGGAGGCAGCTGCCTGAGACCCTGCTGCTCTCTCAGTTCCAGCCTTCTCAGCAAGAAAGTTCCAGCCAAAGTTTTCTGCTAAGGAATCCCTACTAGAAGGAAACAGAGCTCAAAGTCAGGCAGTTCTTTTAAAAATCCACCTTTCAATCTTAAAAATGTACGTGCATTTGTATTCTACTCCCTCATATTGTCATGTTTATTTGCCCATGAAAATAATGATACTTTTTCCTGAATCTTCTAATAAAACAGGCATGCGGAGCCACATGTCCCATCCAAGTGTAAGAGGCTGTCTCTGGCATCTGGCCTTCCTCACTCTCAGCCCACGGGCTCTGGGACCCTCTCTTCCCACAGATCCTTCCTGAATGCTTCAAGGCCTTCATTATTGAAATAATGTTTATAAAATTCTTAGCATTGCATTAAAAAATGTTAGCTGTTATCATGACCAGCTTTTATTTGATAAGAGTGAAAAACCTATTGTGGTGAATATAAAAAACACCTGTCTCCTTGGTAAAGTGCCATATAAAGCAACTCAACTGGCCAAAAAACCAAACCCAACCAAAACAAAACAAAACAAAAAAACCAAGTATTCAAGTAAAGAGATATTGACGAAACCATCCTGGCACACCCGGCACCCGGCCCCTGGTCCTACCAAAGTGAATGCAGCCACCCGAAGGGGCAGAGTCTGTTTTATCATTTGAAGGGCACTGTTCCCCCTCTACGAGCCCAGCTCATAGTGTAGCTTGGTCGATAGGCCGGCCAGCTGATTCACCACCCAGCTTCACAGCTAGACCCAACCCTGGCCCGCTCCTGGACACCCGATAACTACCCATGTGGCCCCCTGGTCGGAGAACGAGGATGCCCCAGCCCCTGGCTTCCTGTGCTTGCCAGGGTATCACGAAGGCACTTCCCTTCGGGCATGACCTGCTCCCCCCTTGTCATGCATGCCACCCTCAGTGGCGCCGTGCCTTCCCTTCCTCAGGCTGGGTGTGTAATTGGCCTTGCATTCCCCAGTAGTCTCCGGGGAATTGCTTCTGTCAGGAACGTAACAAGCTTATCTGTTTAGCCTGAGTTATGTCACCATGTGCTCAGTGTAAATCTGACTGCCTTCCCGACGCGCCGGGCCTGGATGGATTTGTGAATAATTTCACCACCACAATTATTTTACAATTTTGAATCTTCGCCGGCAACTTAATGCATAGTTTGCAGTGAGAAGCTGCATAAATCAGGACTCCAAACAAAGGCTCTCCAACCAGGCCTGGGCTCCTGGTCACGCCCAAGAGAGGCCGGTGAGCCCCTTACTCAGGGGACAGGAAGCCGGGCTTCCATCCCCAGCCTACAGGGCCACGCCCCAGCTTGGAGCTGCCATCTGCCCCGGGGACTCTGCAAGGCCCCTCCAGAGTAGCCTTTTCTCATTATCTTAGTGGTGTTAGTTGATGCCCACCTTTAAAAATGGGGTGGGGGTGACAGTGGTTTCACCTCATCTGCACTCTCCCTAATCCCTCCACCCTCCAGGGAAGCTACAAGTGTTAACTGAGTGGAATCCCAGGACAGCAGAGCTGGCAGAGGCTGTAGAGATCACCTAGCCCGGCCTTTTTCAAAGTCTGTTCCCAGAGGTGCCCCGGGGCCGTCTTGGGGGCAGCAGATGGATGGGGAGAGGATCCCTGTCAGTCAGAGCAGCTCCCTTTTTATTTATCTCAACATTGGCCTTCTGTTTGAATAAAGGTGTGGAGTCACTAAAAAAACTTCTGAAAATGCCCGGTCTAATATAACTCCTCTGAGTTTTACAGAATTGGAACTTGGGGCTCAGAGAAAAGTGGCATTGCTAAGTAATCTTGCCCTAAAGCACACATGTTAGACACTCAGGCTCTGGAATAGATCCCCAAAATGCCTTCTTTTATTCACATGCTTGTATGACCTAGAGCTAAGTCTACTTAACCCCTCTGAGCCTCAGTTTCCTCATCTGTTAAATGGGGCTAATAATAGATTTGTTCTGCGGATTCAATGAGGCACATATGCACTCAATAAATGAATAAGCAGTAGCTAATGTTGTTAACTCGGGTCTGCTGAACTCCAAGCCACAAGAACACACATAACCAGTCATTTTGCAGCAGAGAGTCAGTCTGCAAGAAAAGAGGACACTGGCGCGCACTGAGCACCTGGTACCTGCCAGGCTCTGGTCATTGCCTCTTCATCATCAGACTGTGGAGTAAGGGGGTGGGGTGGGGGCTTCTGATTTGCATTTTGCAGGGAAGGAAGCTGCAGCTCCAGGTGGTGGAGTGCCCTGGGCAGCCCCCCTGCTGTGGGCCCAGCTTCCTTAGCTGCCGCTGGCTGGGCCTGGGGCCTCCACAGCCCTTTCAGCTGGGAGGATTCCACCCTGTGCTGGGGCTGGGCTGTTAGCAGCTCTTTAAACCCTGTTAGCTGTTTTTGCTTGCCAAGTATGTCTTATTAGAGGACTTATTTAGTCTTTACGCTGCCTTTTGACCGTGTTTGCTTTTACAGCATTCTATTCCTGAAGTCCATTAGCTACCTTTTTTCCTAATTTTGTTTGGCTTTTACAGTCTCTCCCTTCTGTACGTGGTGAGACTCAGGGGCCTCATGCTCGCTGGTGGAGGTGGGGCATACCCAGGGGAGAGTCTCAAGGCAGTGGAGTAATGGAAGTTGTTCCTTCTCTGTATAGATGCGTAGGGACTGGCATTCATTCATTCATTCATTCATTCATTCATTCATTCTCATTTAACCATTTAAAGGACATTCACTAGGCAGCTCTAGGCACTGAGGACACAATGGTGGATGAGATAGACCCGGCCTCTGTCCTCCTGGCACTCAGAGTCTAGCGGGAGGGCAGCCAGGTAAACCAGCCTCGGGAAGCCTGGGTGGCAGTGTCAGGATAAGAGAAGTCCTTGTTGTGGCCCCATCCCGGTGCCCCACTCAGGACACGGCCCAGAGAGGTCTCGGCAAAGTTTGCTGAAGGAGCATTTGCGAGGAGTAACGGTGCCCAGCTCAGCTGGGGCAATGCCACCACTGGGGGCCTGCCTGGTCCTTTCTCAAGGGCCCACACTTGTGCCTGCCCGGCCTGCAGTCACCCCAAGGATGCTCTGCACAGTCGGCGCTCAGTGCCCCTCTATCTCCCCTTCCTCGCTGGCACTGCGGCTGCAGCCCTTTGTGGGTGTTTGCTCCACCTTCCTCTGGGACAGCGTCCCGTTTCCAGGCCATTCTGGGAATTCCCCAGTTTTCGTTCCCTGGATTCTATCCAGGACCCGACAGATCCCAGCTGGAGCAGGATGAGCTGGAGAAATAAAAGTCCTGTCATTTTTAACACATGCAGCCATATATGCACATATGTGTACAGGTTCCTACTACACGCACCTGCACACAGAATTGTGCACCCAGACAGGTGTGGGCATCCAGACAGACCTGTCTGCCTAAACAGAGGGATGTGGCAAACACACACACACATGCACACACACACACACAGAAAACATAGTTTCGCCTGATCACTAAACACCTGTTGAAAACCTACTACATACCAGACGCCGTGCAAAGCACAGAGAACAGCAGGGTTATAAAGAGACACAGTTCCTAAGTCATGGAGTTTACTGTCTGTGTGGGGTGGCTGGGAAATAATATAACAATAATTGACAAGTTAGCACACAAATGAAGATATAATAACAAACGGAAATAAGTGCATCGAAGGAAAGTAACAGGACATTGAGAAAAACAGGGACCACGCACTTGGATGAGGAGTAAAGTTGGATGAGGAGGTGACTAGCAGGGGCAGGCGTGTCAGGCATGGGGAACACGCATGCAGAGGGCTTGAGCAGCAAAGAGCTTGATCCGTTCAAGGAACTGAACGATGGAAACCCACGTTCATATGAACGCAGAACACGCACACGGACAGAGAAAGCCACACGCAGACCAGCGTGCACGCCCAGCACATAGACTACACACACACAGACAGAGGCACGCAGTGCTCACACACACTGAAGCACACACACCTATGCGGACAAGCTCGCATGTACACAGGTGGCGCAGTGTGAAGCCGTACCCAGAGCCATGTGCATGAATGTGGACTTAGCAAAGACAGGTACAAACGGGAGTACACTGAGGCACCCGGCACCCACGCCCGCTGCACAGATGGGCACTTACACACACACACACACACACACACACACACGCACCCACACGCACACGCGCACGCGCGTTTCTGTATGCATGCAGACACTAGACGAGTCTACAGTGTGCACCATATCTACACGGTTCTGCCCACACCCACCCTCTGCACACACATGTACATACACACATGTACACACGTTCCATGCAAAGAAACAGCCGCATGTGCTCCAGAGCTGCGGAAAGCTCGGTGATTCCTGAGCCCAGGATCATTAAAGTCAATGGCCGTTAAGTAACTAATCCCTCATTCATTTCTCCGAACATTTGGGAGCATAATCCGTGGCCTCCTCCATTTCTGCGCAGCTTTGAAAGGATTCTGGAGGGTGAGGACAAGCAGAGGGAGATTGGGTTTTAGTCAGAGTCCTTGATGTTGTTAAGCCTGTTCCCAGTGGTGGCTTTTCCCCTGGGCCGTGGGTAGGTGTTGATCTCACGCTGCAGAGGGGACTTTGCTCCATAATCCATTTTCCTCTGCCTTTCTTTGGAGATTAGACAAGTGCCCCGCTGGCCACCAAAACCAGCTAAAGCTAAAGTTTTCCCAGGCCTGGAGGATCTGTCTCCAGTCGGCGAGGGATTGTTGAGGGCCCGGACAGCCCTCTCCACTGCTGGGTGAGCAAGGCAGGGTCTGGGGACCCTGCTCTCCAGGGACATTCGGCCTGACCAAGGGGGCCAAGAGATTTGGCTAAAGTTAAATAAACCTTTAAAATATCAAACTGCTTGGGAACAGTGTGAACTAGGTCTGAGCTGCCCAGACAGAGAGTTGCTTAATGTTTCTGAGCTTCTGTTTTGTCATCTGTAAAATGGGCTTGAAGATATCTTGGCTCCCACCTCCCTGGGCAGTTTGGAAGACAAATGAGATAGTGGCCCTCCTTTGAGGCCCCTCCAAGACCCGAGGACTCTCACTGCCCTCCCCGACCTTGTTATCGGCTTCCCCCACCCCGTCCCCCTTCCGCACCGCGGCCAAGTCACACAGAACAAGTTCAAGTTCTGCAAACGCACCTGCTTTTCCTGCTGCCACGCCTTTGCCTGTGCTGCTTTCGGCAGTTCCCTCTGACTTACCCAGACGCAGCCTCCACCACTGAGCCTGCCCTGGGCCACCCAAGCAGCGTGAAGTGTTTCTTCCTCCGTGATCCTGTAGCTCCTTGCTCATGTCCTGGTAAAGCAGCTTCCCCTTTGTGGTGACTCTGGCCACATTCTCTCACCCCATTTGGAACTCCTCGAGGACAGGACCATGTCCTAGCCATCCCCACGTCCCTGTGTGTTCAGTAAGAGCTTGTCAGATGCTGAACGGATGACAAAGCACACAAAAAAATAAGGCTATGGAGATTTTAAAAAGACAACCTATTTTAAAAGCCAGATGCAGAAGTCCTCTTGGGAGAAAAATTGCCTTTGTTTAGGAAAGTGTCTTAAAGTGCTTTGGGGAGTAGAAGGTGAAGCCGGCTGCAGCCCTCCCCACCCAGGGCATGGCCAGAATAAGCTAGAAAGTGAAAGATAAAAAGGGAATAAAGAGGTGATTTGCTCTACAAAACCAAGTGGAAACATTTGGAATTTCGGGGGCAGCTGGAGAGAAAAACCAGGACCCAGGAGTCGGGAGGAGATAAAGGATGCGTGAGAAAGGACCTAGCCACAAAGGGGGACACTGGGGCTCCGGGGAGGGGCACCCATGGGACTGCTGAGAACAGATTTGCAATGTGTGCCTCATGCTGGGCAAAAAGTAATGCCTTTCACCCCCTCCTCCGACTTCAATACGGTCGGCTGTGCGCAAAGTGCCTGGGTTGGCAACACTTAGAGGAAACAACACTGACAACAAAAGCCGGGGGCTCAATGCCAGAGGAAGAAGCAAGCAGTTTGGAGGAGAGACACAAGGTAGAACTGGAGCTCAGCAGGAAGTCGGGGGGCAGGGCGGGCTGTGAAAACCAAAGTTTCCACTAATTGGCAGAAATGTAGAGGCAGAACCTAGACCTCCACAGTGGGTTCAGCGACCAGCCCGGAGGCCTTGTGCACCCTGGGCAGCTGAGAGGTCTGTTAGGGTAATAATCAGAATCCCAGAAGCAGCCCTGAGGCCTGGGGAGTGAGAGTGAGGTAGGAGGAGCGGCAGGGAGACTTCCTGAGGGTGGGGGCCCGTGGAGTCCTCAGAGATGCGCAGAATCTGGAGGGGCTCCAGAGTGCTAGAAGACCTGGAGGGAAGATTGACCAGCCTGGGTCTAAAGCCAAGGGACTTGTCAGGGGACAAGAGGGACCTGTGCCATCCCTGCCAAATCCCAGGATAGGGGCAACCTGCCAGGGACTGGTCCATCCCCACTCCCTGACCAAAGTGGGCTGAGGCTCCACGAGGCAGTTCTGATGCCTGAGGGGCCACTGCTGCAGCCCCTGTGCCGCCACCTCCCTCTGGGCTGCTGGGGGCCCACACGGTGAGCAGGAGGCTCAAAACATGCCCATCACGCCTGCCCCTGGGGAGGCTGAGCAGAGTTCACTCCACTCACAGCCATTCAGCACGTCTATTAAATTAGATTGAGCAATTACGCTCGGCTTAGAGGCGGGGTGGCGGAGCGGGAGGAAGGCACGTCAGGGCAGGGGAACGCAAATGCTTCACTGGAGTCACGCGTGCTGGGTCTTACTTACACGGCCAGCACGGAGCCACTCAGCCACTGAGCAGTCCTGCCTCCCTGTGCGCTGAGCGGGAGGTGGATTGTAACTCAGAGCTCTGTGGTCCTGGGGCAATCGGGATGCACTGGGAAAGAAAATTCTTTGAAAGGAGAGAGTGAGGAAATTTGAGCAAGCAACCTAAGGAGACAGCTGGAAGATTTGATGCTGGTCCATTCGAGAGAAAGGGGCAAGGAGTGGGCCTAACATATGGAGCTGCCTGGGAGAAACTCCTTAGGGACAGTGTTTCCAGAAAGGGAAAGAAAACAGCTCATTCATTCATTCGACAAATATTTATTGGGCACCTGCTAGGTGCCAATTCTTGGCATTCATGGGAGAGTTTAGGAGAGCAGTGAGGTTGGAATTTACATGTCCGGACGAAGAGCAGAAGCGTGAATCTGAATAGTGAACTTGGAGCCCTGAGTTCGAGGGCTCTTACTTCCTCTTGATCAAGAAAACTTGGAGGAAGCATCCTTGATTTGACAGGGAGGTGGGGACATGGAGAGAAGCCAAAGGTGGAAGTGGGAAATGAACTTGGAGAGGTCTGTGGCAGCCTGACTAATGAGCCTTCAGTGCCAGCCCAGCAGAAGTACCTGCGCCTGTGGCTGGCGCCAGCTACCTCTGCAGACAGTGATGGAGGCCTTTTGCGCTCTGACCAGCTGAGCGAGACTGTGTGTGAGCTGAAGATGGCACAGAGGAGAGGCCTGGGGGGAAGGAAGAGGGCGAGGCAGGACCGAAGCCTCCCCAGGGTGGTGGCAGCAAAATGAAGTCAAGGCATGCATGCGTCTGGGGGGCCTGGCGTCGGGTCAGACAGGGGGTGAGGTGACCTGAGGGGGAAGGGAGGGGACTCCACAACTGGGCAGGGAAGGGGGAGAGAGAGAAGCCAGCTGAGGTTCGGGGCAGGAGGGTTCAGGCACTCACTCGCTCCCCTGGCACGGATGTGGCTCCCGATCTCTGTCCCACCGTGGGAGCCCTGGTCCTGCGGGGCCGGGAGAGAAAGTGGGTAGGAGGGGCCGAGGGAAGATGGGCAGAAATGGAGGAAGAAACGTGGTAAATAACCAAACAAATGATGCTGTTTAGAAGGCCTGTGTTCGGGGAGCCTCCTCTCCCTGTCTCTGGAATAGGCTTTGGCCCGTTTTCATGAAAGTGTTGATTTGGACGGAGGAAGGTGTGACAGTGTCCTGGGGAGAAGGACTACCTATGGCTCCAGCAGAGGAGAGGAGGAGAAAAAGAAAGTTCCCCCACAGAGCCAGAGTGGAGCGGGCTTTTCAAGGCAGACCCATGGCGTGGGCCCCGGGGTCAAGGATTCCGGGCTGAGCTCGGCAGTTCTTTTCTAGATTTTGGAAACACTAACTCAGACCCTCCACCCTGGGTCAATGGCGGGGCTGTGAAGGTGGAAAGAATCGTGAAGACTTTGGGGAAAGACCCCAGCATGCTCCCATTTATGCTCATTCGACTGGTAAAAATAAAGAAGCCCAGTCATACCACGTGTGGAAGAGGATGTAGACGGACGTCAAACATTGCTACAGTGCTACGGGTTGGCACGACTGCCCTGAAACACAATTTGACACTGTCTTGTAAAACCGAGCAAGTCAAATACCCTATGCCCCAGCGATCGCACTGCTAAGTGCATACGCGCAGAAAGCCTCGCATCTGGGCCCCGGGAGACACATATCCGAGGGCTCCGAGCAGCAGTGTTCATAAAAGTAAACATAAAAACACTGCGGTCTGGAAACAGCCCAAATGCCCAACGCTGGAAGAATGGCTAAATAAACTGTGGTAAAACTCGCACAATAGAATGATACAGAGCAATGAAAAATGAATGAACTGCAGCTACACAATAACGTGGATAAATCCTAGCGACATAACGGAGTGAAAAAGCAAGTCTCAGAAGGCAACACGCTACTTGATGCCTTGTTTATAAAGATCAAAAAGAAGACAGACTGAAAGATAATTGCTTAGGCATGGATGCATGTGTTCACATGTTAAAGGGAGGGAAGGAAGGAAGGGAGGCCGGGAGGGGAAAAGCACAAACTCCGAGGAGTAACTAATTTTCTGCAGGGGAGGGCAGGGTAACAAGATTAGGAAAAAGCCCATAGGTGGATGCAAGTTATTTGTCACGTTCCAACTTGTGTGTTCAGAGTGGGTTCATGGTGGTTTGTTATAGTATTGAGCCAAAATTTAAAAAAAAAAATAACAGAGGGTCCTAACGAACAGAGTGTATCATGAACAAAAGTTGATAACTAAAGCAATTCTGTGCTCTGAGGTACAAAAATCAGTTTGGGGTCCCTTTGGTGGTCCCTTGTAAGGCCTTGCCCCAGCCCGCCCCTCCTCAGTGCGCCCAAGTCCCACCCTGCCCCTGTCCTCCTGTCAGCCTCCCCCAGCATGCCTCCCGGCCCCTTCCTGAGCTCAGCCTGGGGTGGGCGTTCAGAAAGCAGGGCTGTGTCCCCAGGCCCAGCACAGGGACACCCAGCATCCAGTGGCTGAAGAAATGGGTGGTGTCTGTGTCTGGTTTGGGTCTTCGGTCTCTGCCAGCTCTTTGTTCCTTCCTGACGCCCTTTCTGCACCTTCTGCCTATGACAGATGGGGGCACTTTCTGTCAAAGATCTACAGGTTCAGAAATCACGGAGTAGTCCTCATCCACCTTCCCTCGCCCCCATCCTGGCCGGGTCAACAGCTCCTCCTGCCAGGTACCGAGGACAGGGCAGTGGACAAGAGGAGCAGATGTCCCTGCCCTGAGGAGCTTACATCCTTGGTGGGGCAGAGGGACGGCGGGGAGACGGGCAATAAACCAGATAAACATGGAAGCATCCAGCTCAGTACATAGTGGCGATGAGTGTCGTGGAGCAAAACGAGGAGGGGGACATGGGGTCAGGGCAAGGAGGGCTGCCCCATAAGCAGAGAGGCCAGGGGAGGCCTTGCTGAGAATTTGGCATTAAGGGGCTGGAGGAGGGGACAGTGAGCCGTGAGGACATCTGGGTAGGGAACAGCCAGAGCAAAGACCTGAGGGGGAGGAGCCCGTGAGTCCAAAGAACAGCAGGGGGTGCCAAGGCAGAGGGACCCAGGGAGAGGAGGAGGAGGAGGTGATGTCAGAGGGGCACCTTGTGAGGGTCTTGGCTTTGACTCAGTGAGAAAGGAGTCCCTGAGGGTTTTGGGCAGAGGATGATCTTATCTGATGGCACAGGATCATTCTGGCTGTGGCACAAACAAGGGCCAGGGAGGAGGCTAAGGTGACACCCAGAGGAATCGATGGCAGCCTGGACCAGGCTGGGGGCAGTGGAGGTGTGAGAAGAGCTCGCACTCTGGGTGCACATTGGGGGTAGAGCCGGCAGGGCTGCCAGACTGATGTGGAACAGGAGGCGGGAGTCAACAATGACACTAAGGCTTTTGTTGTCAGACGCTGACATGGCAAAGCTGTGGGTGGCACAGTTCTGGGAAGAGCAGGAGTTCCATTTTGGACATTTAGGTTGATGCCCAGGCAGACGGTCAGTGGGCAGCTAGAGGGAGAAATCGGGAGTCAGGGCAGAGCCTTGGGCTGGAGACAGATGGTGGAGTCGCCTCTGCCTGTGGTTCTAGAATACTAAGCTCCCTTTATCGACCGTGCCCCCCAGGCAGCGGCAGGGCAGGGGTCACATCCTGGGCATCTCGGTTCCTCAGTGCCCACTACAGGGCCTGGCCCACACTCCGTGTTGCATAAATGAATGAATGAATGAATGAACGGATGAATGAGTACACAAGGAACGCAGGTGTCAGCTGGCTGGTCTGATACAGGACGCTTGTGTACGACCAAAGAGAGGCTCTGAGGAAACGCACACCATAGCTACAGGTACATCTTCCGGGGGTTTTGAGAGATGGTGACCCCATCCCCCCGTTTTCCTACCCCAGGCCACAGGCACTCTGGGTGGGCATTGATGGCAGGGTGTCCAGGGCAGGCGGCAGGGGCAGGGCTGAGGGCACTTGCGCTGACACCACCCTCCTACTCCTGCTCCAGGGCCACCAGGAGGGAGCAGGATGTGTGCAGAGACTTGGCTTCTGGGTGGAGACAGAGCCCCATTCCCCAGGGGCCTCCTGGGGCCTCCCTGCCCTCTCTCTCACATGGCTTGGTCTAGCCCGGTGGCTTTCAGACACTGTTTTCTAAACTCATGGAACCCTGCGATGAAGTCTCCCGTGGAGTGGGGACCGGGTTGGGGGCAGGAATCCCCAGGCGCCGCACCCTCGCGATGCCAGTGTCAGTGCCGGGCCAGGAACGGCTGCATCCAGCACCAGACTCCCAGGCCCCCCGCAAAGAGTCTGAGTCAGCGGGTCTTGTTTGGGCCTCTGGTTTCTAATCCTGTTTCCTAAGGTCTGTGATTTGGGGCAGAGCGCTCACCGTCTCTGGGCCTGTCTCCTTTTAAATGAGGGTTCTGAGCGCACCTTGTCTGTAGGCCAGGGTCCTGCAAGACAGCGCGTTCACAGGGTCCTGCAAGACAGCACGTTCACAGGGTCCTGCAAGACAGCGCGTTCAAAGCCGTGAATGCCCCTTCTCTTCTGTGATTATCAAAAGCCTCCTCCAGGTGCTCCTGAGGTAGAGGCAGGTTTGGGGACAAGTGGCTGGGAGGTCACTGCCACCCTGAGGACACCATTGTTGTAGGATCCCATTCAGCTCTCCCACCAGCCTCTGTGTTCAAGCACTTTCCACGTAGCTGCAACTGCCGCCTCTCTCCTCGCTTTCCCTCCTCGCTTTCTCTCCCTCCTCCCTCCCACCTCTCACCTGCCTCCTCCCAGCCTCCCATCCCCAGGCCCAGGGGAGGGATGCAGCTGCTCTGCTCAGCGTCACCTTCGAGACTAGCAGGTGCTAGGGGGACAATGGACTTCACACAAGTCCTCCCCGCTTCCCGCAAGGCCTCTTAGAAATTGGGGGCAGCTTCTGAAGACGCTGTTTTTGGCCCAGGTACCACGGCCCAAACAAAGGCGTTTTCCGTGGCTGCTGGGAAGGAGCCGATTGTTTCCATTCCGCAAACATTTGCTGCCAACACCAGTGTTTTCTCTTGGAAGCCAGCGTTTGGTTGAGAAGACAATGCCAAGCTAAATATTTTCTCTGCATAAAAATCCCTTTAATTTTTTAATCATTTGGCAAACACCACCTCCCTCCCTCCCCTCGCCCTTCTGTTCTTCTCTCCCCTCACTCTCTGCTTCTGGCTGGGTCTCTGCGACACCCAATATCTGGGCGAGAGGAAAAGGTTTGGTGGGCCACACAGATGTTTCCAAACCCACAGGTGGTGGGCTTTGTGCAGATGCATATCTGGTTGATATGTTAACATTGTGTTCCTAGATATTTTAGATGAATGTGGATGTAGCCTCCATCCCATTTTAGTCCATTCTGGATGCCTACATTAAACCCTGGTGAAGACGGGCCAACCAAACAGCCATGAGGGGCCCTTGGGCTGCCAACCAGGGGCGAGGGCTAATAATAGTTCTCCATCACTCGATGGCTGGTGGCTGAAGCATAGTTAGGGTCCTTGCTTCCTGAGTCCCCCTGAGGAGGAAGCCACCTATCTCACTCCCTGTGCCAAGGTCTAAGGGTACTCAGAGCATCTGGCCTCCAATTTCCCTGGCTCTATAGAGGGAGTGTCCCCTGCGCTATTCCCCAGCGTGTCTCCTTCCCAATAGCGCCAATGCTTGGGGACTGGGCCACTCTCTCCCACCTCTATCACGCCTGCCCTTCTGAAGCTGCCTTAACCTCATCCCACCAGGGGTGAGGCCTCCTACCTCCCCCTTTGGATGCTAATGTGCACCTCACATGAGCTTGTGCTTGCCAAGCCCTCAATTTGCATTTCAGCCAGGTCCCCTCCCCAGGAAACGAGGATTTCCATAGCACAGCCCAGAGGGTGAAGCATCTCTAGTCAGGACTCGCAGAATAACGCAGAAATAAGTCAGTGAGTGGATGGGTGGAGGAATTAGTGAATACAGGAATAAGCGAGTGAGAGACCAATAAATGAACTCATCCTGCGTCTGTGCCCAAGGGCACAGTATGTGCACTGACATTGGAGTTGAGTCAGATAAATGTGAAATTATGTGGAACAAGTCTCCATGGAGCACCTCGCTAGTAAAGGGCAATCGTATTTATTCCTGGTAATGATAACAGCTTTGCCATCCGCAGAAAGAGCACCGGCTTTGGAATGTGGACCATCTTATCTGAGTTTGATTCTAGGCTTTGTCATTTCTTGGCTTGTGCCCTCGAGCAAGTTGTTTCACTCCTCTGAGCCTTGGTTTTCTCATCTGTAAAATGGGACGTATCTACCTTGAAGGGTTGTTCGGAGAATTTGAGGATTCAAGCATCAGGCACTTGCTCAGTATTATTATTTCTTCTCTCCCTATGGGGAGGGGGATGTTTTGGGTCAATGGAAAACACAGGCTTCGGAGATAGATGAGCAGTGGCTGAACACTGCCTGGGAGCACCGCAGTGACAGCCGCCTCCGCCCCTCTCATGGGAGTCTGAGGAACTCTGCGGGAACATGGATGTACCCAGAGGATCGTCGGACACCTGCACTTCTCATGCCTGTCCTAGCTCCTGGGGAATGTCTGACACCACATGAACCAGGCCAGGGTAGGGGGATTTAGAAAAAAATTCTTTTTGATATGAAGGAGGAAACCTCCCAGAAAGAATCACCACTTGAATACTTAGCACAGGCTGGGCGCGGCGGCTCACGCCTGTAATCCTAGCACTCTGGGAGGCCGAGACGGGCTGATTGTTTGAGCTCAGGAGTTCGAGACCAGCCTGAGCAAGAGCGAGACCTCGTCTCTACTAAAAATAGAAAGAAATTATCTGGACAACTAAAAATATATAGAAAAAATTAGCCGGGC
>CAUYSK010018433.1:0-22185 GCA_963575035.1 Avahi laniger
CCTCAAACTCCTGGGCTCAAGCAATCCTTCTGCCTCCGTCTCCCGAGTAGCTGGGACTACAGGCATGTGCCACCATGCCTGGCTAATTTTTTCTATATATTTTTAATTGTCCGATTAATTTCTTTCTATTTTTAGTGGAGACGGGGTCTCACTCTTGCTCATGCTGGTTTTGAACTCCTGAGCTCAAACAATCCGCCCGCCTCGGCCTCCCAGAGTGCTAGGATTACAGGCGTGAGCCACCATGCCTGGCTGCATCTAGTGATTTTATTTCAGAAATTTTGACTTGCAGTTCTAGAATTTTCATTTTTAAAAGTTTCTATTTCTCTAATGTGAATTATTTCTATTTTTTATATTTTTAAATATTTTTAGGGAGTACAAGTGCAGTTTTGTTACATTGGTATATTACATAGCAGTGAGGTCTGGGCTTTTAGTGTACCCATCACTTGATCTGATGAGATTTTCTAATTATTTATTCATTATGAGCATATTTTCCTTTATAGCTTGGAGTATAGTTAAAATAACTATAAAGAATTGCTTTAAAATCCTCATCTGCTAATTCATACATCAGAGTTATTTCAGAGTTCATCTCCATTGATGGCTTTTGTACTTCAGTGTGAATGTTCGTCTCATAATTTTATTTTATTTAATTAATTAATTTTATTTCAAAGTTTTACAAGATATAAATAATTTTGGTTACACAAATTTATTTTTATAATGCTTGAGTCATGGTTATAAGAGTGTCCATCACCCAGATATTGTTCATTGTACCTATTTGGTAGGTTTTCGCCTGTCTCATAATTTTAGATTGCATCTTGAATACTGTGATTCAGATGTTGTAGAGCAGGAGCTGCCAAACTACAGCAAGTGGCCAATCACTTGTTTTTGTAAACCAAGTTTCAACAGAATGCAGCCATGTCCATTTGTTTACATGCTGTCTGTGGATACTTTTCCATTACAACTGCATTGCTAAGTGGTTACAACCAAGACTATAAGGTCTGTGAGTTCAAAATATTTACTCTCTAGCCCTTTAAGAAAAAAATTGCTGACCCCTGTTGCAGAGACAAATTATGTTAGTAGGGAGAGGATTAATTGATTTTTTTTTAAAGTAGGCAAGTAAACTTCGCTAGACTCAAATTCTGAACTCTGGCCCAGCAATGGACAAAAGAAATCTCTGTTCAGTTCTTTTAGCCCTAGCTGGGCTGCTAGAAAACTACTCTGCATATGTGTAATTCAGGGGTCATCCAGAGATTTGGGCAGGGTCTTTATGCAGAATTTAGGGCTATCTCTGCATGGTTCTCTCATTTCTGGAATTTCTTCACTCACTTTCTGCCTGGTGGGGTCGCCCCCAACTCTTCCTCTGGCTCATCAAGCCAGTAAGAATGCAGTTTTCTATCAAGTATTAAGCATGCCACTTGGTGTCAACTTGGATCTGCCCTAGAGAAAGAGTCATAAAAATATTAATAGGAAATTTACTCAAGGTCATTTTCTTCCTCCAAGTATAGACTCATCTTATGCCTGATTTTCATTATTCTCCAGTGTCTCCAGGTAGCAGTTTTATAGTATTTTGTTAAGAGCTGTAATTGGTACCTGAAGAAGGATTGGTCTGATAGGAGTTACTCCTACTCTATCTAGGTTGTAAGTATGTACATACTCTTTTGGGTCTGACTTTGTTCAATATTATGTTTGTTATATTTATTCATATTGTTAAGTGTAGTGGTAATTCATCCATTCTATTTTCACTATGAATTCTACCATGTAAATATATAATTTATTCATTTTACTCTTTAGGGACATTCAGGTTGTTTCTAATTATTTTGGTCATTGCAAATAGTGCTGCTATATTTATTACAGCAAAAGACTAAAAGTACCAAGGGGTATATCAAAAGAATAATAG
Source organism: Avahi laniger (assembly GCA_963575035.1). Taxonomy (NCBI): domain Eukaryota; kingdom Metazoa; phylum Chordata; class Mammalia; order Primates; family Indriidae; genus Avahi; species Avahi laniger. Next base: position 1,895 of record CAUYSK010018433.1, read on the forward strand.
CAAAATAAACTATGATGCATCAGTAAGACAGAATATTATGCAGCCATAAAAATATGGGGAAATCTTCAAGATGTATTTAGAAAAAAGGCAAAGTGTGGAATAGTATGTGTAGCTGACCTCCAGCTGAAGCATTGGTTGACTCTGGAAAGGGACTGAATAGATGGGGAACATACTTAGGAGGGAGAATTTCATACTATGTGAATATAATACCTTGAAAACATAGATGTCTTTAAAATCTTATAGAAGAAAACATCCCCAATATATTGTGTACCTATTTACATGTTAATACTAAATACTAAAAATAAAAATATTAAATCAATTTCTATCTTATGGATATATTAATAAGTAAATTCTCCATGGTTGAACATTTAGACTAGAATGAGTAAGATCTCTGTGAAGTGACAGGGAGAGATTTTCAGGATATATTACAAAGTGTAAAAAGAAAGAAGAAAAGAAAATCAACAGTATGCTACTTTTCAAATAAAAAGGAAAGGGAAATGAGAAAATATTCATGTATCTGCTCATTTGGGCATAAGGAAATACAAGAATGAAATTCCATTAATTGATGAACGGGCAAATAAAGTGTGGCATATCTACATGTAATAGGTTCAATAGTGGCCCCCCAAAATTCATGTCCACCTGGAACCTCAGAATGTGACCTTTTTTGGAAATAAGTCTTTGCAGATGTAATTAGTAAAGATGAGGTGACAGTAGACTAGAGTAGGCCCTCTATCTAATTACTGGTATTCTTATAATAAAAGGAGACAACACAGATACACACAGGGAAAAAGGCCAAGAAAAAGGCAGATTTTGAATTGATATAGCTACAAACCAAGGAACGCCAAGGATTGATTGCCAGGAGCCACCAATAGCTAGAAAGAGACTAGGAAAATTTTCCTAGAGTCTTCGGAGGGAGCATGGCCCTGCTGATACTTATTTAGACTTTTAGCCTCAAGAACTCTGTTCTGTTATTAATGTTTTAACCACTCAGTGTGTGATAATTTGTTGTTGCAGCCCTAGAAAACTAATATGCCATGCGATGGAATAATATATGGCAATAAAAAGAAGTAAAATACTGATATATACTATAACATAGATAAACCTTAGAAACATTATAGTAAGTGAAAGTAGCCTGACACAAAAGACCATATATTGTTAGAGTCCATTTATATGAAATTTCCAGAATAGGCAAACGCATAGAGACAGAAAGTAGATTAGTGCTTGCCTAGGGCTGGGAGAAGTTGGGGAAAACTGGGAAGAGACAGTTTCTTTTTGGGATGATAAAAATGTTCCAAAATTGATTATGGCAATGGTTGTACAACCCTGTGAATATACTAAAAAACACTGAACTGTATACTTTAAACAACCAAATTGTATGATATGTGAATTATATCTCAATGACACTGTTAGAAAAAAAAAAAAGAAGAAATACAGGAAAGATCAGCCAAAAACTGAGACTGGTTACCTACAAGAGATGAGTGGAAAGAGGATGAGAAGAATGGAAAAATGGGAATGGGAAAGAAGGAAGGAGAGGGAAATGACACTTCTCTTAGTATATTTTTGTGAATAGTTCTTGACTTTTAGAACCACGGCAATTTTCTATATACTTTAAAAAATTAATAAAAATTAACCAGGATGTATGGGAAACTCTGTGGTATTTGAGTAGATGACATCAGTATGAATTCATGTTTTTAAAATAATATACAGGCAAGGTGTGTTGACTTGTGCCTGTAATCCTAGCACTTTGGGAGTCCAAGGCAGGAGGATTGCTTGAGGCCAGAAGTTTGAGACCAGCCTGGGCAACACAGCAAGACCCTGTCTCTACAAAAAATAAATAAAAATAAAATTAGCCAGGTGTGATGGCACACACCTGTAGTCCCAGCTACTCGGGAGGCTGAGGCAGGAGGAACGCTTGAATCCAGGAGTCTGAGGTTGTAGTTAGCTATGACTGTGCCACTGTACTCCAGCCTGGGTGGTAGAGTAGGACCCGTCTTTAAAAATAAAATAAAATAAAAAATAGATATAGGAATAGATATAGATGTGTGTATACATTCATATATTTTCTAATCCTATCCTAAGCCTAGAAGACAATCCAGTAGCAATAAGTACACCTAATGGCAATAAAAGAAACGGGACTTCTTGGAGAAATGGCTGATTCCATGGCCGGGGCAGGGAAAATAAAAGATGAACCTGGAAGTCTTACGGTGACAGAATGTAAGGAAATCAAAAAATGGTGGGAGGCCGGGCACGGTGGCTCACGCCTGTAATCCTAGCACTCTGGGAGGCCAAGGCGGGCGGATTGCCTGAGCTCAGGAGTTCAAGACCAGTTTGAGCAAGAGCAAGACCCCGTGTCTACTAAAAATAGAAAGAAATTAATCGGACAACTAAAAAAACTATATAGAAAAAATTAGCTGGGCATGGTAGCGCATGCCTGTAGTCCCAGCTACTTGGGAGGTTGAGGCAGAAGGATTGCTTGAGCCCAGGAGTTTGAGGTTGCTGTGAGCTAGGATGACACCACAGCACTCTGGCCCAGGCAACAGAGTGAGACTCTGTCTCAAAAAAAAAATATGGTGGGAGAGCACTGGAAGTTCACAAGAACCAACTTGAAGGTACTTCCAGTGGCCAAACTAGGACAAATTGAGGAATAAAATGAATAATGATAATATATTTTAATCTATAGAATAAAATATCCAGGAGTCCATATGATATAATAAGTAAAAAAATGGGGGAGAAGGTAAAGCTCTTCCTGATAGCAGAATTTCAATTAATGAATGTATAAGGTATAATAAAAATTAAAAAATCATTATTTGGCTAACACCACTATAATAATTATCATAGGTAAGATTCATCAATGGATGTATGGAAGATACATAATCTCAAATTATCTCCCCCAGAGATATTTATTCATTGAGCAGAGAAAAATACTAACTGTACAATGAAGAAATCTGGCAGGCACCACCTTCACCAAGTGAAGTGAATCAAAGTCAACATCACCACTAATGAGGCTAATTGATATCGTATGTCTCTCTATATGATTCACTGAGTATAATATTATTTCTGTGGTATACTTGCCAAAAATGCATAACCTGAATTTAATCACAGGCAAACATTAGTCAAACACAAATTTAGAGACATTCTACAAAATAACTGGGCAATACTCCTCAAAATGTCAAAGTTATAAAAGGTAAAGACAGACTGCCAGACTGTAAGAGAGTAAGAGGACGTGATTACCTAGTAAATGTAGTATGAGATCCTGGATTCTACCATGGACGAGAAAAAAAAAACACTACTGGGATAATTGGCAACATCTGAATAAGGTCCATAGCTTTAATAATAGTATTATATCTATAGTAATTTTCTGGTTTTAAAATTTTATTTACTATCTATACATTTTTAATTGGCAAAAGTGTATATATTTATTAACTTCCTGGTTTTGATGATTTTACTCTGGTTATATAAAATGCTAATATTCAGGAAAGCTGAGTGAAGAATATATGGAAAATCACTACTATTTTTACAACGTTTTTGCTCCAAAATGAGAAGTTAAAATAAAAAATTTGAGATCAATGCTATGATGAACATCCTTGCATGTAAATCTTTGTGCATATGCTAAATTATTCCATAGGATTAATTCCTGTAAGTTACTGAGTCAATGGATATGCATATTTTAAGCCTTTTGATATGCATTCTCAAGCTGTCACCGAGAAAAATTGTACACCAAAATTTTTCCCACTAGTAGTGGGTCTTAATTTTTCTCAAATTTCTAAGATGTATCAGATCATATCTAAGGTCATTTCTAGTACTTATTTGCATCAAAATCTCACATTCCACAAACCAATTACATATTACTTTTAAAATACATTGTTTCTGTGATCACCAGTGTGAAGTGAACTAATGTGTGCATTTTCTATAGTATGTTTTTTGGTACAATTTACATGACCTTTCTACGTACTGTCTTCTTTTGATTTTATTTTGAAATGTTTTGAAGACTTTCTTTTTAATGTCTCCTTTTTATTTTTCTTCTTTCTTTTTTTTTGATTTCAGAGACAAAGTCTCGCTCTTTTGCCCAGGCTAGAATGCAGTGGCATCATATAATATCATCATAGCTCACTGCAGCCCTGACCTTCAGGGCTCCAGCGATCCTCTCGCCTCAGCCTACCGAGTAGCTGTGACTACAGGCACATGTCACCATTTCCAGATAATTTTTTTCTTTTTCTTTTTTTTCTTTAGAGACAAGGTCTTGCTATGTTGCCCTGGCTGGTCTTGACCTCCTGGCCTCCAGCAATCCTCCCATCTCAGTCTCCTGGGATTACAGGCCCTACGCTCACTTTTTAGGTACTGTCTTCTGGTGTACATTTCACCTGCCTTACTTACTATAAGCTCTTTCAAGTGAGGGCCATATACCTTTGTATCCAATATTACTCCAAGTATGGTATACACAGCAGTGGTTCAATTTAGCACAAGAAGTTAAACAAGTACAACTGGCTTCCTGCCATAGACATGTTCAGATACCTTATCTGCTGACATTTCAAGCCCTAATTTTGCTCGCATGAGCTCCTCCTTTTGCTCTGCTTATATCTTTCCCAGGTCTTCATAGTTTAGGTTGCACTTAACAGAGTTGGGTACCAGCTCTAAACTAGTCCCAACAAGGGCAGAATACAAATCATGAGTAGGGTGCAGAATTCCTTCAGACATCTAGACGTAAGCTGTGATGGCCCAACTGTGACTGCAAAGCTGCATCTCAACAGCTCCCTCATCTGTATTAAGTTTTTTTCAGGTCCTGCTGGGTCTCGCTGACTTTCGTATTCAACAGAACCACTCTGCCTCCTTCCTGGACCAATAATCTAGCTTACTACAGTCTAATTTTGCATAGCTTTGGCTTGTGAACTACAAAAACAACACAAGAGGTCAACCCAGAACTATGGTTGGTATGACTCATTTGCAGAAAAATTATCACCTCAATAACAAATAGATATTTTTATTTTTCTCTGTTAGGTAAAATCCAGAGTAACTAGAAGGAAAAAGCTGGCTCTGCTTTGAAGCTGAATTGAGGCTACCAAATACATAGTAACACATGGAAAGCTGAGTTGCAAACAGATCCCAGATTAAATGTCAGGACTGTCAATGGTGACAAATGTCTCTATGCTTTATAGATAAGCTTACAAGTGGCATGCTGGGTTGGGTTCTTACTATCACCTGTCAAAGAAACCTAATGACCCCATTATGATCCACTTTGTATGCTCAAATACCAAGAAGCAAGCTTCTAAAACCTTACTGCAGCCAACTATTCAAAAGAAAATTATGAATTCCTTTTCCCCTCAAACTGCTCTTTGTATTTAAAAAATGGTCAATAAATCTGAATATGCAGAGCAATGTTAAGATAGAAATTGATAAACCTGAGACCATTTAAAAGAAAGCTTTTTTGATTACCCTGTGTGCCAAATTCTCTAAGTAGCTAGAGCCAAGGCTCTAAAAAGCTTATCATATATATGGATTTGCTATGAGGGCTTAAAATGCTTTAATAGATCCCAGAATAAATGAATGCAAAATACTGTTTATTTGATCATAACAAATGGCAATGTTGATCCTTCACAGTAATCGTGTAATGATTTCTAATTTATGGTAGAAATAAAATGATAAATTCTACTGCCAGACACAGAAAGTCAAGGCCATAGTTTATGTTCCACAACTTATGGGAATACTCAGATTAGCCAGCAGTATAGACAGAAATATGAACCTTGTAGGGATCCATATAACTGTTCCAGGAACCAGTTCTTGCGCTCTAGTTCTCCACCCATTGTTCCTCATCCAATCTTCCTTCAGACCTAGATACTCTCTAGATAGTTAAATAACATCCAGAGGCGACAAGACAATTTTAAAATAATTCGTTCATTGAAGTTTGAGTCACAGAAGGAATGATGTTCCATAGAAAATTCGATCACAAAGATTTATCTAAAAATTTTCACAAAAATCACTTTGACTCATTGAATATAATTACCTTATACATCTTATAAATGTAAACCCTTTAGTGAAGATATATTTCTACTGCTCTAAATTTCAGGTGATTCTACCATTTATTTCTTGACCACTAAACCAGAAATATCTCCTAGAAGTGGAGACATTTTTCTAAAGTTAACTGCTGTCTCTATGTGATTTAAAATCGGGTGAATATAACTTACGTTGTTTTAAACATTATTTTAAAATCCTAACGTCTAGACTCTATTAGAATTTCTATAATTTTATTAGCAGCTGCAGTATCTCCTAATTTAGTATCAGCTATATATTTTATTAATAGGTTATTTACTTTTTCCTTAAAGAAAAAAAGTGCTCAGGTGCAGTGGTGCACACCTGTAGCTACTTGGAAGACTGAGACAGGAGGATTGCTTAAGTCCAGGAGTTTGAGGCCAAGGGCAACAGTGAAAGCTCATCTCAAAAAGGCAAAAAAAAAAAAAAAGGTACAAAAAATTGCTTAACAAAATCTCATCTAGTAGCAATTCTTTTGGCAAGCACTTTGATATAAACTTTCTCCATGACTGAATTCATTAGCCTTTTGCATTAGTCTTTGTTTATCATCTTTAAACCAAGCCAATCTTTATTAATTTTCTAAGGCAATTTCCCTAGTGCTTTTAGCATAACTTTTCTCTACAATTTTCCTAACCCTGTCATATTTGTCTCACTCTAACCCCATGGTATTGTTCATCACTAATACTTTTTGAGGAATTATTGCAGTTTTTATCCTTTAGCATTTAAAAGATTTTCATCTTTAGTATTTGTTGGTCCCTGTGAAACAAGGTTACATAAATAGAAGTGTGATTTCTTTCTTTTATGTGTTTCTCATCCCAAAGGATCTCTTCTTTCTCTGTATATACTTTAAGCACTTACTCATGTATTATCCAGCATAGCAGTCAAGACCCATCATGAGTTACCATTTCCTGCTTACCCACACCTCCTTCCCCAATAATTCTCGTTCATTATAACACATCATAGCCTGTCAGAACTCTTAGTCTTTTGCCCTTATTACTTCATTAACTTTGGATACCTTTGTAATCTCAACTTGCCAAAATTGTAAGGATTCTTCAAAGCCTAGTTCAAACATCACTTGCTTTGTGAAGCCTTCCCCAACGTCTTGTTCCTTCTGCTCTCCTATAAATATTAGTTCATAAAAGTCATATACCACTTCTCACAATGCATTAGTGAACTATGTCTCTCCTTCTAGATTTCAAGAAGAGGAGGTTTTGTATTATTTATCTTTAGAACCATGATTTCTGACATACAGTATGCACTCAATAAAACCATACTCAATTGAATTTATTTGTGCTGTCACTTTACTGCTTTATCTACATGTGTCTTGCTTCTCCAACTGGTCCTGCTTAAGATTAGAGATTCTCACACTTCTTGAAGTTCTACATTAACTGGCATATTCTTAGCACATGATCAAGAATCTTTTAACTAAAACAAATATTAGAAAGAATACAGTTAAAAACCTCAATTCATTTTACTAAATACCTTTGTTTAAGTATTCATAATGATTAGCATGACCATATGGACTGGTTTGCCCAGTACTGTCCTAGTATAAGCAATAGCATCCCCTCTTTCACTCTTGGAAGTACCTGGATTTCGATAATAAGTTATACAGTCATCCTAGCAGTGAAAACTGCCACTTCCTCTCAAGTACTGACAGCTGAACAGTTCTAATTATTATATCTTTTGGATTCTGGACCATGTAAAATCACCTACTCAAAAACCATTTTTTAAAATTGTCCCTTCATTATGAGTGGGTAACTGGTAGAGTTCTAGGACTAGAGGAAATAATCAAGAGTACAGGTAAAATTTGTCATGATAAACGAATAAAAGTAAAAATGCCAAATTATTAATTTAACAAAAGCATTTGGACAATTTCTTGGACACTTTAGAATTGTTTATTAAACTAGAAAGGCTCTAAACGTAAGAATTTAAAATAGCTTAATAATAGTAGAGAAAAGCTAAATAAATTCTGGGCCAAGACTTGGCAAAGGGGGAGAGGGATGGAACCTTAGAAATAATGGCTTCTATTGGGCTATTTAAAAAATTCAGTGAATGGAAAATGATGTGAGCTTCTAAAGCAGCTGAAACAGCATAAACCACCTTGGTTAAGTTTTAAAAGAAATAAGGAAACAGTTAAGTCTGAATTTAAGTACAGTTTTTAATATTCCATGTGCAACCAGTTTATTCCTTTTAACCGAGGAAAATTTTAGCTGTTCAGTTATCTGAATCAGACTTTTCTGTTACACCTCCCAAGATTTTTATCTGAGCCAAAAACTTGCATGCAGTATTTCAGCCAAAAGAAAATTTTGCCGCCAAGTTGTAATGCTCTGAAAAATGAATTTTAGAATCTAATTGAATTTCAGAAGATACATTGACTGGGTACAAACAATAATTATTCCGGAAAACATTTGGTAATATACGTCTTTAATTAAATATCCATTTGTGTTATATTTTCAAGAGCTTTTGATTATAGAAATTAATTATTTAGAGTTTTAAAAGAAGATGGATACATTCTTTAAGAACCACTTAAGCTAATGTATATATACATATCTATAAATGTGTAGGTAAATGTCACTATCATCTAGATATCCATTCACACATACAAAATGCATTTATAAGATATGCACGCACAACTCTGCATCAGAAAGTTTTCCAGCTCTAACAAATTCAAGCTAAAGAAAAGTCTTAGAATTGGAGCTTATTTGGCAGAAGATCTGAGAAACACAGTTAACCAAATATGAATTAGATCATATAAGGACATTTTCTTGGGTCAAGGGGATGTATTTCTACAAGAAGCTTTATCCTACTAAAGTCTATTGGCATTGTGTAAAGATGAAGCAGCCAGTGATCCTTTAAATACACATTTTGATGTGTACTGTAAGCCAGGGCTTTTCTAACTTTGGTGAAATTAATATTTTGAGCCAGATAATTCTTTATTGGGGATGGCTGTCCTGTGCATTATAGGATGCATAGCAGCATCCCTGGCCTCTACCCACCAGATGCCAGTGGAACATCCCACTCCTCTCCTGGCCAGTTGTCACAACCAAAAGTGAGGGAAAAAAATCATTCCTGGTTGAAAACCATGGATGTAAGCAACATGGTATAGAACACAATATATTAGACTAGACTGGTATTTAACAGGATGGGTTCTAATCTAGCTACCTTTGTCTCTAATTTCAAGAGGTTCAAAAAATGATCCAATCCAGCAATTCTCAAAGTGGAGTATGAAGAACAGTAACCCTAAATCACCTAATGACCTTATATATTAATAACAAATAAATAAGCCCACTTTAACTTCCTCGAGCTCTATATTTTTCTATTTTATGATAAAAAAGTATTAAGTAGGGACTTTTAGTTTAGTCTCTAATGCTACAGCTTTTGTAAACCAGCTCCCATACTAAAAACAGGTAGGAAAGTTTCAAAAATGAAAAAATAAAAAAGGAAAGTATGAGAGAGCTGCCAAGGTAGCTAAAATTTGGTAAGACAAGATTCCAAAGAGAAAAGAATCTTAAAGACATAAACTGGTATTCTAAAATTATTTTTCCCCTCAGGCATTTGCAAATTCTTACGCTGGGTGAGAGGCTGAGAATCTAGGCAATGGGGCTATTACTGAGAGGCAAAGAAGTCAACAGAGCTTCTGGCAATCTCTAGGGGTTGTGAGACAAAAATTGGAGTGTGGGACTGTCAAGGCAGTCAGAATTAAGGGTCGTGATCCTGAAGAGGAGGGGTAAACAGTGAGGTAAGTCTGATACTCAGGGGTTTTCCTCGAGGGATTTGCCAAATTTGTCAAATAACACAGGACAAGAGGTCAAGACACCAAGTAGAAGAACTCTAAATGGCAGAGTGGAATTTTTGGTAGTTGTATGTTGTTGCCAAAGAGATAAAAATTAGAGTTCCAAATCCACCAATGAGTAAGAACCCTAGTAAATACTTTAGGGTTTCAGTTGAGATTTCCAGGAAGGCTATGGAATAGGAGTGGAGGCACATCAGAGGTAGACTGAGCCTTATAAAAACTATAACCCAACCTTGAGTTGGCTTAATTCTCCCTCTATCTTTACTCTAGCTGCCTTCTACAGGAAGACAATATCACTAATAGAAACTCTATAATATATCATGGACAATGTTTAACAGTTGATAAAAAATTATCAGGCAAACCAAGAAACAAACCTCAAATAAAAGAAAACAAAAGAAAGAGACATATATATTACCCAAAGTAATCTGCAAATTCAATGCAATCCCTATCAAAATACCAATGACTTTCTTCACGGAAATAGAAAAAAATTGAAATTCATATGAACCACAAAAGATTCCTAAGAGCCAAAGCAATCCCAAACAAAAAGAACAACCTGGAGACACCACACTACCAAACTTCAAAATATACTGTGAAGCTGTAGTAATCAAAACAGAATGGCACTGGCATAAAAACAGACACAGAGAACAATGGAACAGAATAGAGAACCCAGAAATTAATCCATGAACCTATAGACAACTGATTTTTGACAAAGGTGTCAATACATTCATTGGGGAAAGGACAGTCTCTTCAATAAATGGTGCTGGGAAAAGTGAATATGCAAAAGAATGAAACTAGATCCCCACCTCTCACCCTATATAAAAATCAACTCAAAATGGATCAAAGACTTAAATTTAAGACCATAACTATAAACTATTAGAAGAAAACACATAGGCGAACTGCTTCAGGACATGGGTCTGTGAAGATTTTATTAGTAAGACCTCAAAAGCAGAAATAAACAAATAAGATTACATCAAACTAAAAAGCTTCGGTATGGCAAAGGAAATAATCAACAGAGTGAAAAGATAACCTTGGGAATGGGAAATAATATTTGCAAACTACTCATACAATAGGGGATTAATATTCAGACTATGTAAGGAACTCAAACATCTCATAGCAAAAAACTAAACAATCCAATTTAAAAATAGACAAATGATCTCAATAGACATTTCTCAAAAAAAAAAAGACATAAAATGGCTAACAAATATATTTTAAAATGCTCAACATCACTAATCATCAGGAAAATGCAAATCAAATCCACAGTGTGGTATCATCTTATCCCAGTTAGGATGGCTATTATCAAAAAGATAAAAAGTAATGTGTTGGTGAAGACATGTGAAAAAGGAAGGGAACTCTTAAAATCTGTTGGTAGGAATGTAAACTAGTACAGCTACTATGCAAAATTGTATGGAGGTTCCTCAAAAAATTACATATAGAACTACCATATGATCCAGCAATCCCACTACTGGGCATTTATCCAAAGGAAAGGAAATCAATATACCAAATAGACTTCTGCACCCCTGTGTTTATTGCAGCTTCTGCATATTCACAATAGCCAAGATATGAAATCAACCCAAGTGTTCAACGACAGATGAATGGATAAAGAAAATGTGGTAGATATACACAATGGAATACTATACAGCCATAAAAAATGAAGTACAGTTATCTGTGGCAACATGGATGAAACTGGAGGACATTGTGTTAAGTGAAATAAGCCAGGAACAGAAAGTTAAAGATCACATATCCTCACCGATATGTGGAAGATAAAAAAGGCTGATCTCATAGAAGTAAAGAGTAGAATGAGGATACCAGAGGCTGGGAAAAGCAGAGGAAAGGGGAGATAGGGAGATTTGTTAAAGGCTATGAAATTATACATATTAATGACACTATGTAACCCATAAATATGTGCAATTTTTATATGGAAATTAAAAAAATAAAGTATTTTAAAAAGTAGACCTACAGATGACTAAAATATTGCAGTTTTCAGACATGGGATTTATTATTCCTAGTGTGATTAATATGTTAAAGAAATAGATGACAAGGTAGAAGATTACACTATAGAACTGGGATCAGTGAAAAACAGTGTAATAATTTAAAAAATGCTATTGAAGTAAAGAATTGAATAGATGTTTTGAAATGTAGATTGGACAAAGCATAAGAGAGAATTAGTAAACTAAATACCAGGTCAGTACAAAATATACAGGCTGAAGCTTGAGGAAGGAAAGATAAAAATATAAAAAAGAGGATAAAAGACATAGGGGATACAATGAAAAGATCTAATATATGTATAATTGGAATCCCAATTGAAAAGAGATGGGTCTAGTATCTTAAGAGATAATGGCTGAGAATTTTCCAAAACTGATGAGAGCCAACAACCAGAGATTCAGGAAGTGCTAAAAACTCCAGCAGGATAAATACAAGGAAAACCAGAATGAAGCACAAAGTTAAAGCTAAAGAAGAATTCTAGAAAGCAGCCAAAGAAAATAGAAATACATTCAAAGGAGCAAGAATAAGACTAACGGCTAACTCCTTCAACAAAAACAAGACTCCAAAAGATAATGGAAGGCCATCTGTAAAGAGCTCAAAAAATATAATTCCCAACATAGAGCTCTATACATGCTGAAAGGCAAAATTAAAAATTTTCAAACAAAAACTGAGAGAATTTACACACTGAGTGAAATACTAAACAAAGCTGTTTAGGCAGAGGAAAAATGATCTTAGATTAAAACACAAAAATGCAGACAAAAAATAAAAGCAATGGTAAAAGTAAATTTGACGGCACAAAAATAATAGTATTTTGTCTCTACAAGGCTTTAAAATATATTTAGAATTAAAGTAACCAACAATAACACAAAATATTGGAAGGCTCTACTACTGTATGAGAAGTGGCAAAAGTTATAATTTATATTTGTCTTTAATATGTCAAGGACATATTTTGAACTCTTCAGGGCAAACACTTAAAAGTATATGCATGTGACAAGCTAACAGAAAAGGAAAAGAGAAGAAAAAATACTTGATCAATCCAAAAGAAGCAGGAAAGGAGAGAAAAATGGAAGACAAACATGTGAGACAAATAGAACAGAAAGAATAAGACACGAACACAAATACATTAGTAATTTATATTAAATATAAACAGACTACAGTTAAAAGATAAAAATTCTGAGAATGAATAAAAAAACAAAAAATATATTCCAATTACAAAAAACATAGCTTAGATTTAAGAACACAGAAAGGCTGAAAGGGATGGAAAAAGATATATCATGCAAACATTAACCAATAGAAAGCTGGCAAAATTATATTAATAATATGCACAATAGACATTAAGGTAAGATGCATCATTACAGATAAAGAAGGACATTATTTTCTGTTTGTTTTTTTTTTGGAGAAAGAGTCTCACTTTTGTCACCTGGCTGAATAAAGTGTAATCATCACAGCTCACAGAAACCTCAATCTCTTGGGCTCAAGTGTTTCTTCTGGCTCAGCCTCCTGAGTAGCTGGGACTACAGGTGCACCCTGCTATGCCCGGCTAATTTTTCTATGAGTTGTAGATGCTGGTTCTAGTTCTTGCTCAGGTTGGTCTTGAACTCCTTGCCTCAGGCAATCCGCCTGCCTCAGTCTTCCAGAGTGCTAGGATTACAGGCATGAGCCACTGTGCCTGGCCAAGAAGGACATTTCATAATGACAAAACGTTCAATGCATCAAAAAGACATAAGAATTCTAAATTTATATACTAAGATAGCTTTAAAATATATAAAGTGAAATTTGACAGAAGAAAAAAGAGAAATATACAATTCTCATTCATAGTAGGACACTTAAAAATACCAAGCAGTTCAAGCACGGTGGCTCAAATCTGTAATCCCAGCATTTTGGAAAGCTGAGGTGGGAGGATCACTTGAGGTCAGGAGTTTGAGACCAGCTTGGGAAACACAGCAAAATCCTGTTTCCATAAAGAATTAAAAAAAAAAAAAAAATTACCCAGGCATGGTAGTGTATGCTTGTAGTCCCAGCTTCTCGGGAGGCTGAGGTGGGAGGATCGCTTCAGCCCAGGAATTTGAGGCTGCAGTAAGCTATAAACACACAACTGTACTCCAGCCTGTGTGACAGAGTGAGACTCTATCTCTAAAAAAAAAAAAAAAAAGAAAAGAAAAAAATATATACAAAATGGACTATATGCTGGGCAAAAAGACAAATTTCAATAAATTTTTAAGAACTAAAATCACTCAGTATATGTTCTCTGATGATGGTGGAATTAGACCAAAAATCAACAACAAAAAGATAATGAGAAAATCTCCAGATGTTTGGAAATTAGTTAAAACATTCTAAATAACTTATGGAATAAAGAAGCGATTACAATGGGAATTAGAAAGTATTTTAAACCGCAAACAATAAAAATAGGATATAACAAAATTTGCAAGATAAAAAAAATACAGAAAACATTAGAAAGAAAATAATAAACACCAGAAATTTCTGAAATGGAAAACAAATATATAAATAGACAAAATCAACAGAGGCAGAGTTAGTTCTTTATAAAACTGACAAAATTGATAAACCTTGCGGTAGCCATGGAATTGCACCTCCCAGGTCTGGTGTGTGGAGCATAAGTGACTGATGGCTACGGTTGCTGTGCTCTGAGTCCACTACTACATTCAAGCTGAGACCACACTTGCCGTGAGTGTGGGACTGAGCACAGGAGGAATACTATGAAGACCTATTCCTGGGTGACGTGGGACTCCTCTGATGGGCAACTTTGGCTGTAGGACTCCCCACTGGCTTTTTCAAAACTTTCTTAAGTATCCTGCAGTATAGTAAGCCTCTTCTTGCCCAACGTTCCTTCTCTCTCTCTCCAAGGGTCAAACTCACAACGGAGTTTGACAGGTCTCCCTGCCTCCTCTGGCTCCCATTTGATTTTCCCTCACAGATGTTTTTCACAGCAAATTTCTTGAATGTCTAACCCCATCTTGGTACTTGCTTTGTGGAAAATCCAAATTAAACAAACCTCTAGAAAGAATTCTCAAGAGAGAAAGAACACAAATTTCTAAGATCAGGAATTAGAAAAGGAATATCACTATAGATCCTATAGGAAGATGTGAGAATACTATTAATAATTTTCTGCTAATAAATCTGACTATTTAGACGAAGTATACAAATCCTTAGAAAAATACAACTTATCAAAACAAACATAGAAGTAAAATAAAAAAAACCCAGAACATCCTATTTAATTAAATAATCTGTAATTTTAAAAAAATCCTACAAAGTACTCTCTGGGTCCAGATATTTTGATGGGTGAGCTCATCCAAATATTTACATAAAAATAGCATAAATCTTATATGAAATCTTCTAGAACAAAGACATTTTCCAATTGACTTTATGAGGCCATCACAATATTCCTACCAAAACTAAGAAGGATGTTACAAGAAAGGAAAATTACAAGACAAACTATCTAACAGATAACACGGCAAATTCCTCAACAATCATCAGATAAAATCCAATGAGACATCAAACGGGTATCATGACAATGTTGGGATTATTTCAAGAATGCAAAGATGGATTACCATTGCAAAATCAATCTGTAATTCACACATTAAAAGCAAAAAGAGAAAAAAATCATACAGTAATTTGAGATGCAGAAAAGTTACTTGATAAGATTAAACACCTATTCATGATTTTAAAAAACTCTTAACAATGACAACAAAAGCAGAACTCTCAGCAAACTATTAATGGAAAGAAATTTCTGGCCAGGTGCAGTGGCTCATGCCTGTAATCCCAGCACTTTGGAAGGCTGAGGTGGGAGGATTGCTGGAGCCCAGGAGTTCGAGACCAGCCTCGGCAATATAGTGAGACCCCCATCTCTACAAACATTTTTTTTAAATAGCTGGGTGTGGTAGCACATTCCTGTACTCCCAGCTACTGGGGAGGCTGAGGTGGGAGTATTGCTTGAGCCCAGGAATCCGCGGCCACAGTGAACTCTGATCTGTGCCACTGTGCTCCAGCCTGGGCAACACAGCAAGACTCTGTCTCAAAACAAAACAAAACAAAAAAAAGAAAAAAGAAAAGAAATTTCCTTAATTTGATAAAGGGTATCTACAAAAAGCCTATAGGAAACATCCTTTTTGATAAAATATTGAAGGTTTTTCACCTGAGATTGAGAATGAGGCAAAGATGCTCACTATAACCATTTTTATTGTACTTGTATTTAATGTGCCTTACTGTGCCAGCTAGTGCAGAAAGAAAAAAAAAAGCGCTGTATAAGAACTGGAAAAGAAGAAATATAATTGTCTTTATTTACAGCTGATACAACTGTATACACAGAAAACACAAAAGAATTAACAGATAAATTATTACAGTTGATATGTGAAAAGAAAGTCATTATTAAAAAATCTATATACCAGTAAAAAACAAATAGAAACAAAAACCTAAAAGGATACCATTTATATATAGCATCAAAAAAATCAGATAAGTAAACATCTTACAAAGGATATACATACAAGACCTTTACACTGAAAACAACAAAACATTTTGAAAAAATTAAAGACCACAAATTAACAGAAGAAAATAATGTATGGATTAGAAGACAAAATACTATAAAGAAGTAACTACTTTCTAAATTGATTGTAGATTAAATATGATCTAAAAAAATTCTAGTAAGGAATGGAAAAAAATGTTTTGGTGGCAATTAACAAGCTGATTCTAGAATTTATGTACAAACGCAAAGGGCCAAGAAAAGCCAGGACAATCTTAAAGCAAAAAGACCAACTAGATAATTAGTTGGTCTAATACCAACTAGACCAATTACTAGATAAAAAGACTGATTATAAACCTAAGTAATTAGGAGAATGTGAAACGGGTAAAGGAGAATGGAGAACAATGGAATAGATAGTCTAGAAAAAGACTCACAGATATAAGGTCACCTGAAACATGACAAAGGTGTCAATGTAATGCGGTTAAAGGAAGGATGTTCCTGTCAATGAATGATGCTGGATCAACTGGTTATTCATATGAGCAAAAGAAGTGAATCATGCTCCCTACCCCATACAATATATGAAAATTTATTTTAGATGGACTGTGCTAGCTGAAGAGTAAAAGAATAAAAGTTTTAGCACTAATCATAAGGGGAAAACATTATGAATTGGACTACATTAAAATTAAGAGTTTTTTAATCAAAAGATATCATGAAGAGAGTGAAAAGGCAAGCCAAAGCATGAGAGAATATATATGCAACATATTTATCTAACAAAAGACTTATATGTAGACTGTAAAAAGAATTATAAATCCAGAAGACAAGCCAAGATCAGCAAAAGACTTCAAGAGCAACACCACAAAAAGAGATATCCAAATGCCAGCAAGCAGATTAAAAGGTATCCTGCCTCACTATATGTCAGGAAAATTCTAAACAAAATCAGTATGAGATCTATTATATACTTATCAAAAGCTGAAATCAAAAGATAGATAGTAGCAAGTACTGGTAAAGATGTAGAACAATTAGAGCTGTACCACAGCATGCTGGTGGGAGTGTTCATTGATACAATTCTTCAGAAATTAGAAATTGAAAAATGCAATTCTTCTGTATCATAACTAGGGTGATGGTTACATTACATGATCTTATGTGTTTGTCAAAACCCATAGAACTTGGCACTAAAAAAAGTGAATTTTACTTATTGGGACAAACAAAAACAGAAACAACAACCAGGATGTGAAAGGAAACCAAAATGGAACATAAGCTCTAACAAATGACCCTACCTGTATTACAAATGAATAATGTAACCACACTGAAGTGGATGGAATAAAAGAACTTAAGTTACTCTGGATAACAGTATTTTGTCTGAACACCATAGGGGTAAAGATAAGAAGAGCTGTAAACAAATACTATAGTAAGTATTAACGTTAATAAATTGGTTTCTCACAAGGGTATGGGTAAACAGTTCAAAACTACTTTAGGATGAAATAAATAAGTAAATATATTTTAGATAATGGAAGCCAAATTTTCTTTTTTTTCTTTTTTTTTTCTTCTTCTCCTCTGCATGCAGGGAAGGCAGAGAGCCAAATTTTCAATGTCAGAGGAAGAAGTTATAAATAAGGAAAGGGGGAAGACTAGAATGAACCCGGTGTTGTTAGACTGCAATAAGAGCTGTTAGTATGATCTCATGTTCTTTAAATATATAAACAGACAAATACAGAAATAAACATAGATGGATGTGTATACATAGGTTATTAGACATACATATACTGCCCAGCTCTATTTGCTAAGAGGGCCTAGAAGCAATGACACTCAAGGAACAAAGAGCTTATCTGGGCTAGGCATGGTGGCTCACGCCTGTAATCCTAGCACTCTGGGAGGCTGAGGTGGGTGGATTGCTTGAGCTCAGGAGTTTGAGACCAGCCTGAGCAAGAGTGAGACCTGGTGCCTACTAAAAACAGAAAAATTAGCTGGGGTTCTGGTGCGTGCCTATAGTTTCCGCTTGAGCCCAGGAGTTTGAGGTTGCAGTGAGCTCTGATGACACCACTGCACTCTAGCCAGGGCAAAGGGGCGACAGAGTGAGATGCTATCTTTTTTTTTTTTTAAAAGCATATTTGGTGCCCAGATCTGGGTTTCTAAATACCATTCTTCAGTAAAAGAAACCTGGGTTGTTACCTGGAGAAGTGGTTGATTCCAGGACCGAAGCTGAGAAAATACAACATGAACCTAGGGCATCTTATATTGTCAAAAAGTAGGAATGTACACAAAAAAGGATGGGGACGGAGAGAGACAAAAAGTCTACATATTGGGTGATTCCATTTCAAAAAGGGGCAAAACTAATTGTTAGTAGAAGAAGACAAGATACTGGTTACCTTTGGTGGGGATGATTAGGAGGGGGCCTAATGGGTGGCTTCTAAAGTGCCAGAAGTGTTATATTTCTTGATGTGGTCGTAGTTACACAGGTGTGTCCACTTAATGAAAACTTGTACCAATTTTGTATGCATATTATACTTCAACAAACCATATGAGTTGTTCTATATTTTGATTTTGGTAGTTGCTACATGTTATTTAGGAAAATATATGTGAATTTTATTATATGTAATCTATATCTCAACAAATCTAAAGGTCCTTCAAGAAATCAATGCTATAATAGGGCTTACATTTGCCTAGTGTAGGCTTTCTCTCATTTTGCCTTCTAGTAGGATCTTATTTGATAGAAAAATAGGAGTGGAAAGAAGTCTCATTTCTTCAGGCCTGAGATCACTAACGAATATGAACCATGCCCCAAAGATATTACTCTGTCAGGAATGTGACAGTTCCACATATTATTCTAAGTTATTTTCGACCTCTTGGCTAATTAAAGGACTTTGTCTTCTGTCGTTACAATAATCTATAAATGGAACAGAGCTAATAACTTAGTTGTTTATATTCATAGATTAAGAAATATATTTTCTTTAAAATCTCACCTGGTAAGAACTCTTTTCTATAAATGCCATAGACAGACATTCTAAAAGAATGCTACCCAATTTGTTCTATCCTTACCACAAGATCCCATGCCAACAAGATCATCATTTAAAATTGATTTGGCTGTAGTAGAGATAACATTTTCAAAATGATTTATATTAATATTTTGTAGCAGTAGGAGTTGGGATGATGTGCTGACATTCTTCCAACTGCTGAAATTGTTTTCCTTCAGAGTTTGCATTTTCTATTGCACACTTTCTGTGCTTTATGCCTACTAGAATTGCAAATCACATTGACCTTTTCTTAGAGTAATGGACAGCATTGAGTGTTTTTATAGAACATGAAAATGTAACTAGTAGATGAGGTAACGTGTTCCTTTAAGGACTTAGGAACATGAAGACAAGTAACTTGAATTCACCCATTTACTTATAATGAAATGACAAAGGGCACTGTGATGTGACTATCTTAAATATAAGCACCTCAAAGGTGAGAGACTACTTAAAGTAATCTGTAGGTTGCCTATAAGAGTGAATAGGTCCTTGATACTTTTTGATGGATTGAAAGAGAGAAGCATTTACCAAGTCCTGACTTATTGAAGAACTAGATGCTTAGCTGTCTAGTTTTTTAAGGTCTGTTTTTATCATCCCACAGGATCATAGAGCTTGAGGCAAGATTATCAAATCACCTTATTCAATGATCTCAAAGTGAGAGGTGGAGGACAGACAGCATTGCTATATCACCTAAAGAAACTTTTTCAACAAATACACAATCCTACACTCCCCTTTCCCCAGACCCTATCACCCGCATTTGCATACATCTCCTTGAGGATGCATATTCTTTTTTTTTTTTTTTTTTTTTTGGGACAGAGTCTCACTCTCTTGCCTGGGGAGAGTGCCGTGGCGTCAGCCTAGTTCACAGCAACCTCAAACTCCTGGGCTCAAGCAATCCTACTGTCTCAGCCTCCCGAGTAGCTGGGACTACAGGCATGCGCCACCATGCCCGGCTAATTTCTTCTATATATATTTTTAGCTGTCCAATTAATTTCTTTCTATTTTTTTT
>CAUYSK010018437.1:0-22535 GCA_963575035.1 Avahi laniger
TCCTGGATAGAACTGGAGCCCGTTATACTAAGTGAAGTATTACAAGAATGGAAAAACAAGCACCACGTGTACTCACTATCCAATTGGTATTGACCGATCAACTCTTAAGTGCACATATAATAATAACAATCATCAGGTGTCCGGCAGATGGGAAGGAGGAGGAGGCGACAGGTATATACATACCTAATGTTTGCGGTGAGCACCATCTGGGGTGCTTGAAGCTCTGACTTGGGTGGGGCAAAGGCAATATACGTAACCTAAACATTTGTATCTCCATAATATGTTGAAATAAAAAAAAATGAAAAAAAAAGAATTTTCTGCCTTCATGAGAATGATCAGCCTAGCACAAAACATTCTTAGAATAATTTTGAGGGTGAATTATCTAAAAAGTGTGGTGCATTTTCTTGCCTTCTCAAACATTGAAAATGCAGGGTCATTACTGTAATCATTGATTATGCACTGAGATGTACTGCTGTGATTTCTCAGACATTATTTAGATGTGAAAGGATCTTTGTTTCTTGTTACACTCCCATCATCTCATTTTCATATTGCCCTGTCCCTTAATGTTCTTTGTGAACTTTCACATTACAATTTTGCTATTTCTGCCTTAAATTCTCTAAGTGTAAGACAGAGGAGCCCCAACTTCTGAATAGGTTGTATGGAATAGCTTAGTAAACCTTGAGTTTACAATGAGCCAATAGTGTTGGGTGACTGCTAACACAGCCAACACAGTTCTAGACTGCCTTTACAGAAATGTAGTTTCCAAACCCAGGAAGCCGATTTTCTGATGGTTAGTTTATATTTAGTTCATTTAGTAAAATATTGTCACACTAGAATATGATATAAGGGAAATGACTAAGATGTCAAGAAGTGAAGAAGTTATATGAAAAAAATGTATAGAATTTGAAATATTTAGCTCGATGTAGGAAACACTAATAAGAACATGGTACCTGTACAAAAGCATAAGCAGATGAGTGTAGAAGCAGGATGAGAGCCTGAGCACAAATAACATGATTTCTCACTCAATAGTGTGATGTTCTTTTTAATTTTTTTAGGAAGAAAAACCTCCCCATTTAGGGGATAAAGGGTATCTCTTTATGCTTTCAGAGCCCTGTTTCTACTGCTTCAGACTTTTCATAAAATCATTTTGTTTGCTAGGTTCGACTTAGCAGAACAGAAGAATGCTTGGGCTGAAAAAAGGGCCTCAAGTGCTCACAGGCGTAATAGCTTCATTATATATCTAGGAACTAAGGACAGCAGATATGGCACTGAAAAAAAAAATAAAACTTATCTTTTTGTGATGAGTGTTGGTCTTCCTTTCCAGTGGTGATGTGTAAATGTTTAATAACTGGCTCTATATAAAAACTAAGATTATTATAAATTTTATTGACATCAATGTGTAGCATACAACTTGCAACTAATAATAAATTATACAATACTCTTTATTGTAAATTCCACATAGCCAATTGATTCTCACAAAATACTTTCATTAATTTTTGTCAAACTCTTGTATCTGTAGCCAACCTGAGATTGTAAATCATCTGTGATTTCACAAAATGAAGCTATGAATAAATGTTTGCTTACTATCTGATTCAACAAAAAAGTTGCTAATGTCATGCAAAAATGGGCATAGATCCAAGATAAACATTGGTTAATATTTTCAATTATGTTGTTGAGTGAAGAGAAGCAACCATGTGTTAGAACTTCACTTGTTGGTTAAAGACATAAGCAGCTTTCCTGAATTGGATAATAGATTTCAAATACTGAAAAGATATGTCCTCATAATTTTTTGGTTTTATTCACAATGAAATAGCTACCAACCTGACATGCGTTTAAGTACTGTACATTATTAGCATATTCTCCACTGCATTCTTAAGTCTTGACAATCATTGAGACAGTGAATAAAGCCCAATTTGTAGCATTTGCCAATTTCTGTGGCCAATTTTAAGCTACCAATGTGCTGCCATTGCATGGAGGGTTAGGAAGAAATGTGCAGTAGCACACCATTACATAGTATTTCTGTATATAGTTATAATAGATATAAATAATCTCAACAGGGTATATTATAGTAAAATGTAAAAATATACATTTATAGTAGTATGATAAAATAATTAGGAAGTGATGAGTTTTGAGGATTTATTACCTTTGCTTTTAATATAATATTTAATTGTAGGTTTATGTAATTGAATTTTTAAAAATGTCTGTTTTATAACCACCTTGTGTATTTCCTAAAAACTTAACAAATTAACTCACAAGCTGGTACAAGCTGCTCCTGCACATCACTGTTTCTTCCCCTAAGAGCACCAGAGGACGGTGATCATAAAAAAGGACAAAGAATGGTGGATGGATTTGTGCATGATAAAATAGGAAGTGGGGGCCCTGAAGTATACTTCAAAAAATCCACTTACTCTAGTTTTAGTTTTACCACAAATGTTTTAATTTTGGTAAGTTAGTTCTATTTCAAGTCAATAATGACTTTCAGCTTTTTGAGCCATATATAATAAAACATGACTAATTCAGGCTAATTGGTGACCTGACCAGTCCAAATTAATGAAAAGTATGAATTATATTTCAATTAACTATGGCTTTATCATTTTAAGTATATTTAATTACTTGAATTCATTACTAAACACTTCTAGATAGAGATCCTGCAGGCTTGGTTTAGTTACTAATAAAAAACTGTCATGATGAGCTGCATCTATTTGCATATGAATAATTAGTATGGTAAATCTTTTAAAATGTAAGTTCTCTTAATAGATGTGGTGGATTACATTATTGTTCCTAATTACTTGTTTTCCCTCTCTACGAGGCCCAGCCTGCTGGGCTTGTCCCTGGGGCCTTCCACCCCATTGATGTCAGGTTTTGGTTACATTGTGTGCTTTGGTCAAGCAGTGTAAGTGAGTGATGTATACCTCACTACAGCAAAAGTGTTAAGAGCCGTCCTGTGGTTTCACCATTGCCTCCTCCCCTGGTCTATCACAAGAATAGCATGGCCTAGACAGGGACTGCTTTTTCAGTCTCTATTCTTGTATAAAACAGATGCATGGAACAGAGCTGCAGCTAACACACAACTGATAGGGATCATTGGCAGGGAAAAAAAAAAGTCACTGCGATTTGGGGTTGACTGTCGCCATAGCATATTTAAGCAAAAACTAAGTAATATTAGTAGATTCAGCAAACTCTCTAAGCTTGATTAAACTCCTTTTGGACCCTTTTCTCATGTCCAGTTAAAAAGAAAGGTAAATTTCATCCTACCAAAACTGGATTATTACAAATTCTTAATTTATGGAGTCTATATTAAATGGGGATTTACTACATTGGCAATAGCATTAATCTCTGTAGAAAAAATTATTATCTAGCTCATTTTTTTTTAAGCTATAAAGTCTCATAACTTATACTGATGAGTCAGGCTCATCTTTAATTACGCATTAACAATTTTGATTTCTGGTGTTTCTGGTCAATTCAGATTAGTTATTGAATTATTTATAGTCATATTTTCTGCTTTAGCTTTAAAATTTCTAAAATTTATTTTCCATGTGTTGTGTTAGACTTAATTATCAGAAAATTAAACATCAACTGGAACAACTATGTTCCAGGATTGTATTAGATGCTTTCAAATCTATTATCTCATTGAAGTCTCTTCTAAGGAAGCTGTGATCCAGAGAAGTTAAAAAATAATTTGTTCAAGATCACACAAAATTTTGTGCAGTAAGTGATAATGTTTAGAATGGAAGACTTAATCTGTCAGTGTAAATGGTTTGGAAAGTGTTGATGATTTGTTTCTTAAAATTTGTGGTCTTATTTATTTTGTCTTTGTTATTTTTTTTATTATTAAACAATCTGTTTTAGTAAGCTTTTACTGTAAAACAAACAATCCCAAATCTCAATGTCTAGTAACAAGAAACAATTATTTCTTGCATATTAGTCTCAGTATTGCTTGTGGCTGGTCAGAGATCATCTGGCTTGAGATGGGCTTAGTTCGAGCCTTCAGGACAGGTTCCAGTCTGCTCCAGGGTGTTCTCATTCTGGGACCAGGTCTCAAGGAGCATGGAACATGTTTCAAACTTGAGAAGATCCAAGGGAAGATCCAAGGGAAGTAGAAACATGTACTACCCCTTAAAGCTTGTGCTCAGACCCAACATGCTGTCATTTTATTGGTCAAAGCAAATCTCAAGGGCAAGGCCAAGGTCAGTAGAGTTGGGAAGACAATTCTACCTATATGGATTATACATTATATAATTGTATATATTACATACAATTATACCTATATGGAGTCATGGTAAGGGTGAGGTGTCAGTTAACAAAGGACTGAACAAAATATACAGTTTAAATAAACATAAAAATGATTTTTTATAATTATGAAGCTAATCATTTCATCATTTCTTTTCAAAAAAGTTAATATTGATCTAATAATCTACAAAATTTTTAAGAACTGGTGTACAATCAGCCCTCCATATCTGTGAGTTTTGTATCTAGAGATTCAACCAACCATGGATTGAAAATATTCTGAAAAAAAAAAGGATAATTTTGTCTGTACTGAACATGTACAGGCTGTTTTTTCTTGTCATTATCCCTAAACAATACAGTACAAAAATTATTTACATAACATTTGCATTGTATTAGGTATTACAAGTTATGTAGAGATGATTTAAAGTATACAGGAGGAGGATGTGAATAGGTTATACGTAAATACCATGCCATATTATATAAGGGACTTGAGTACCTGGTGTCTGCAAGGGTCCTGGAACCAATCCTCCATGGATAACTGTACTTCCAGTATAAGAAAACATCTCAAAACAAAGAAGTATTATTTAAACAAGTTAGGTTGCTGAGTTAAATTCCATTTTACATTTCATGTCATTTATATTAAAAATTGATGACATTAAAAGGAGAAACATTAGTGATTTTGAAAAGAACAACACTTGCTAATTTTCATTTGCAATTCTGCATTTCATAGGCAGACGTGGCGATCTGGGGCATATATAATACACGAGTTTCTAAGAACTGGGGTGTGCCACCTCCATTTCTGTATACATATATAGATTTCTGCAAGTCTGTTTCTGCAACAACTCATGGTTATTCATTTTTAAATTCTTTACCAAACCCTGTATTGTGTACAGCATTCAAGGTAGCTCCCATTGATCCATTTCCTGGATTCATACTGTTATGTAAATACTATAATACCCTCTTTGTGTGTGGACTGGACCTAGTAACTCACTTCTGTTGAATAGCATATGTCCGAGGTGATGATAGGGTCTCACTTTAGCAATCAGGTTATAAAAGCCTGGAACTTCTATCTTGTTGTTACTCTCTCGTTGGATCGTCTCAATTGCTTTGATGAAGCAAGCTGCCACATGTGAGCTGGCCTAAGAAGCACACATGGCAAGGGACAGAGAGAGCAGCCTCTGGCTAACAGCTGTGAGTAAGAAATTCTTGCCAACAACCATGTAAAGGGAGCTTGGAAATGTATCCTTCCCCAGTCAAGCCTTGAGATGACCATAGCCCAGAACAATACCTCAGTTGTAGCTTATAACAGACTTCTGAAACAGAAGGTCCAATTAAGTTGCACCTGGATTCCTGAATAACAGAAACTATTAGATAATAAATATTGTTTTAAGCCACTAAATGTGAGGAGTAATTTGTTACACAGCAATAGATAACTATTACACCCTGCTACTTCACTTCATGTCTTCTGTGATGACTTTTCAGGGGTATACATATTTTAGATTATAACTACAAAGGTAAGTGTTTCATATGTACTCATCTAATATTTGCTAATTCTGTAACAATAGTTTAATAAAGCTTATTTCCTAGGGATTCTTGAATTTCTTTTAGAAACTTTAATTTTATTCTTCTTAGTTTCCTAGTCTAGCAAATGTCTTAGTTAAAAATCTCTCTGGCTAGACATGTGATTTTACTTTTGACTTCTTTGATGGCAAGTCTTAGCAGGTTGTTGGATGACAAAAGTTAGACTAGTACAAACTCTATTTTTCTTTGAAGGTCAATGGAGTCCTTAGGAATACCAGACTTTATCCCCAAATACACTTTGGGTATAGCTCATCATTACAATATGCATTTTTATTTAAAATTTTTTGAGTATTTAAAGTCTTTTTCCTCTGATGCTATCCAAGAAAAGGACAAGATGAGAGGGAAGAACAGATTTTTCCTCTCCCTTGTCTAATATACTCATTTGACCTTTCTCTGTGAGAGTTTTAAAATATACTGTCCTTTCTAAAAAAAAAAAAAAAAATCAAAGACAAAAATGTATCTGATTTAGTTTCCTGGGAATTCTCCCAGTTTCAATTCTTCTATAAATATTTCCCTTGCTCTAGATATCATGAATCTATATTTAAAATTACTATTGCTTAGAGCAGGCAGACAATATATTTTTCTTCTTTCTTTTTTAAACAAAGATTCCCTTTCGTTTTCTTCTAGGGGTGTGTGTGTGTGTGTGTGTGTGTGTGTTAATTCAAGACTATGTATGTTAGATGACACAACAATCCTTCCAGCACCCTAAGGCTGGAAGAAAAACTGTTTTTTCTAGATTGTTTGATAGTATTCAGACTGTACTTAAGAAAACAACCATTACTCTTAGTTTTAAAACGCACATGAGACATCTGTTTAGCCTTTGTTGGTAACATACTTTTTATTTATCATAATCTTCCATTACTTCAGGTAAAGGAAACAGGGATATTTGTTTACAATACCAATGTCCTGGCTCTTTTTCTGGGCTGTGAGTTTCACCTTACTGTTCTGGTCTCACATCTGTTAGCATCCTGTGTTCAATGTCTTTCCTTTTCTTCTCTCTGTGTTAATATATTCAAGATCAGACCAAGTTTCAGTTCTTATAAAAAACTTTTAGATACTCTTTCACTCTTCTGTTTTCTCTGATTTCCTCTTGTTTATGGATCTTTTCCTATAGAACCTGACATGTATGTGTTCCTAAATTATTTAAGACATAAGAGTTTTCATTTTCTAGTTCATCAGACCCATTGCAGTCAGGGCCCATGACATTTTTACTTAGTTATTTTCTCTACACTAAAAATGACAGGTTATTGGTGGTGGTGTTTTAGGCCTTGAAAAGCTAGCAGAATGGATATTTTGGGGTCAGGCAATCTGTCCAGTTCCCTTGAATAACTCCTCAAGGATAAAATTATGTGTGGGTGAGTGTAATTTCCATAAGGCCGTGGGGAGAACTTCTTACCTGTTTACATCCCACATGTCCCTGTAGGACTCTGTTATTGTTCTTAAAAATTTCCTCTTAAATGCTCATTGATTTCTAAGCCAATTCACATTATTTTAAAATACAGTTTTATTTTTAGCAAGATTATTATGACTATGCTTCATTGAATTTAAAGCGTACTGACTTTTTATTCAATTGTCAGTTTTTTTCTAGTCAGTTTTTTGGTAATCACTCAGGGGTCCAAATAGCACATGACTTCTTAGTTATACTTTTTTAGCAGGACTTTGAAAAGTCAATCATAGGCTATAAAGACAGCTACCTGCTAGAACTTAGATTCATCGATGAGGGTGACAGTTCACAGGAAGGAGGGGCACGGGCTAGGCATACCCCAAATGTTAATTCATACCAGATTTTCAGTAGTTCAATAGGGAGGAAGAGAGAGAGGGAAAGGAGAAGGAGAAAGAGAGAGAGAGAAATTGGGAGATGCAGAGAGGTCATGTTATCAATATAAATTGGTAGCAGTGTGACTTTCCTGGTTCTGAACATACGAATATATGCAATGATTCGTAAACATTGAACTGAGAATATTGACCAATTTTGTAGACACTCTGAGGCATAAATGGAATAATTCATTTGATATGAAAAATTACTTTTCTTTTAGGAACTGGAAATATACAAAGACTTCAATGTTGGCAAGGTGCCAAATATTTAGAGATAGTAAAAAAAAATTGTCTATCCAGATGTTCAAATATACAAATATTTGAATATTTAGAATTATATAGATAAGACATCTGTTTAAATTTCCATGTTAGATATATCTCATTGCTATGTAAATGCAAAATCTGAGACATGAATGCACAAATTTTTATTAACTGCTTGTTGATAATTATG
The DNA here is from genome assembly GCA_963575035.1 of Avahi laniger. NCBI lineage: Eukaryota > Metazoa > Chordata > Mammalia > Primates > Indriidae > Avahi > Avahi laniger. The sequence continues at coordinate 8,075 of CAUYSK010018437.1, forward strand.
TACTAAGGGAAGATGAGAGTACTGGTAGAAGATGAAGGAGGAAAAATTGCCTTGAGGTTTGAGTTTTATTCTGTATAAAATGAGGAATCTTAAAACTCCTTAAAAAGTAGAGTGACATACAGTATACTTTAAAATTTTATTTTAAAAATTCTTACATAGTAAAATTGAATTTTTCTGGTGCATAGTCCTATTCATCTTAAAATATGTGTAAATTTGTGTAACTACCACCACAATCAGGATACAGAACAGTTCCGTCACTCTGAAAACTCTCCTGTGCTACCCTTCTGTAGTTACAATGTCACTCACTTCTAATGCCTGGCAGCCACTTACTTGTTCTCAATCATGATAGTGTTTTGTTTTTGAGAATGTCATATTAATGGAAGCATACAGTATGTAACTATTAGGGATCAGCTTCTTTCACTCAACAGAATTCCTTTGTTGTGTGTATCGAGAGTTCTTTTCTTGTTGCTGCTGAGTAATTTCCACTGTATGGATATACCACTGTTTATTTATTTATTTACCCCCTGAAGTACATTTGAGTTTTTTAGTTTTGGCAGATACAAATAGAGCTGCTGTAAACACTTGTGTATCGGTTTCTGTGTGAACATAAATTTTCATTTCTCTGGGGTAAGTCCTAGGACTGGGATTGCTGCTGGTAAGTGCATATGTAACTTTAGAAAAATCTTATAAGAAACTGCAAAATTATTTTCCAGCTGTTCTATTTTGCATTCTCACCAACAGTGTATGAGAGTCCAAGACGCTCTGTATCCTCCCCAGTAGTTAGCGTTTCAATTTTTAAAATTTTAGCCATTCTTGTAGGCGTATATAGTAATATCTCACTGTAATTTTAATTTCTGTTTCTCTAATGGTTGATAGTATTGAAGATCTTTCCATATGTTTCTTTGCCATCAATATGTGTATCTTCTTTGATGAAGTGTCTGTTCAAGTCTTTTGCCCATTTTTCCTTTTGCCCATGTTTTAATTGGGTTGATTGTTTCCTTACTGTTGTGTTGGGGGAGTTCTTTATAGTTAGTATTTCTGAAAGCTCCAACATGGGTATCAATGCAGATAATAGATCAGGCAAAAATTTCTTAAGATAGGGAAAGAAGAGAGAAAACAGTCATTATTACCTACTATATATGGCTTCTTATAAGGTGAAATGTTCCCTATGTATCTGTTAATATTTCAGATTAAGAAATAATGCTTACTTCTTATCCCTAAATATCTGTTTATGTAGTGAATGGTTGATCTTTCTGGTTTAGGTACACTGTACCTTAATTATAACTTGTATACTTGATTCTCACAATAACCCTGTCAGGTATTATTACTCACAGTTCACAGATGAGCAAACTGAAGGGGTCAGCGAGACCAGAACTTCTCCGGAGTCATAGGTGGTGAACTGGAACTGGAAACCAGCCATATGGTCCCTACACTGTAGCCTCTTTTCATGGTCCTAGAGCATCTTGCAGGTTAAACCTACTCCATTATCTGCATGTAATTCATCTGATCACAGTTTGGGAGAATAGAAAGCCCTGCAAGTAGACCATTCATTAACCATTTCCACCAAATATATGCATATGATATACATTTTTGGTAGTGGTCTAAGGAATTGCATTCTTGGGAAGAAAATCCAAGTCCTAATGAATTCTCAGCTTCAAACTCACATGAGATCCTCAGTCATATTTTAACCATGTGCTAGTTAATAGCTATTTGCTTTTTTGCATTAAGAATTCTATAATTTTCTATAAAAATGCCAACATAAAATGATTTAATTTTTATTAAAATAGATAGAAAGTTCTGTGCAGATTAGTAAGATTGTATGTAAAACTGATTATGGTTTAAAAATAAAATATTACTGGAACCACAACACAGCCTAATAAATTGGAACATTATTCTAAGCTTGGATGTGAAATACACAAAATGACTTGAGGAAAATCATATTTTCCAAACCTAGCAGATGTTGTTATGCCTTTCAAATCCATTTTCTTTTTTTTTTTTTTTTTACTCTTCTGAATAAAAATTTCCCCAACTGGTATTTATGGATTTTGGAAAGTCATTTAGCTGTTTCCAAGGACAGAGGTAGTATTACCAAGTTTGTACAGTGTTGTATGAATAGCACGGTGGGAGAACTGGAAGATTATTCTCCATGACATGTCCCTGAATTGCATTAAATCGTCATTCTTTACAAAGCAAAGAAAAGTATTTCTCCCTGTCCCTCACTGGAGAATTATGGAATTACAGAGAAGTCTTTGCACATGATTAGACCATGATATTTGAAGGAGTGTTAAACTTACTTGGGCTTAAGAAAGCTTTTCTAGGAATATTGCCCTGGCAGAGGTGAAGTATTTTCATTAGATTTATTAGCTAAGAGAGAAAAGCTTATTTTAATGTTTCCCTTGGCTCCATAAGTTATTTCTCTCTATCTGCTGTAGAGGAAAATAATTAAATTATTGATGTTTGTTGGCCCATATGTGCAGCTGCTTTTTTAATTTATATTGTTCATTTACCCAATGTAAATACTCCAGACTTCAAATAAATCAGTGACTCAGGACCAATGATATATTACTTTGACTATCAATGCCAGTGTTTTAATTCCCTCAAAGGAAAATGGCATGGACTGATTTTATCTGCTGCCAACATTAATCTCAATGTGATTAAATTGAGAATATTTAAGTATGCATTTCCAGGGTTTGAAAATTTCCCTCTTTAAGATTGCTTCAGAAATTTAAAGAACTCCCTTTTTTTTTTTTTAAGATTGCTATCTCTCTGAATAATATTGAGGGGCAAATACCAAGGCTCACCTATCACATGATGGACCATGTGTACAGCCTGCCCATCAGGCCTGGGGAAATGGCATGGTCAGGTAGGAGACCAGCTTTCTGGAAACCATGCTCTAAATACAACATGGAAAAAACTAATCCAATCTTTCCATTCCAAATTTATGCCAGGGTCCCTGTTTCTGGGGTCAGATGAGTTACACTGAGAGTCTATGCTGCACTGATATCATATAAGATATAATCGGTTACTTTGCCCCCTCTTCAGAAAAAGAATTTTCATTATTTGAACATTGGGAAAAAGTATTTTCAAATTATATTTGAAAGATACAAAGTGGATTTTTTATAAAAGGAGATTTCTGTTGAAATAAGATTTAGAGAATGTTGTTCTGGAAACTTTGGAGAAAACCTAAATGAAATATTAAGTACATTCTTTGGTGTTCCCTTAAGGGACAAAGAGCTTATAGATGAATCTTTGTCTGAGATATTAGAGAGAAAAAGAGCAAAGTGTTGCTTTCCACAGATAATCATTTATTTCACTTTACTGCCCTGACAATCTTTCCAACAGAACTGCTAAGAAGCAGAGAATTTAGTGATTTGAGTTCTCCTGGAGTAGAGAAAATATTGATTGTATTTGTGTTGTTGGGGGAGCTGCTGATGCAATAATTTGGGACAAATCCTTTCTCGTGCCCATTTAGATGGTGGCAAAAAGACATTTCTCAGGATCTATTGCAAAATCCTTGACTGGCTTTGATTGTCAATGTAAAATTTGGAAATCACATTAACCTGGACAAGGGGAAATCCTGATGCCCCAGGGAAGCTGTTTTACTTTCTGGAACTTACGTATGTACTTCCAGAGATACCAGTGTCCTCAATAAAGTGTTTCCACAGTGAATTTGAAGGGTATACATCTCTGTTTTCATCCTCGAAATTTTTAAATGGTTCAAGTCTCTAGACAAGCAGTGGCAAAAAGAATAAGTGTTCCAGAGGGAGAAACACCCAAAACAGTATGTCTGCTTTAACAAAAATATTTTGGATGTTTAATAACAAATCACTGATCACATTGTTTGATTATTTTAAAAATATGTTAGAATATTAGTTAAATTTAGTCTGTCCACATTGTATGCATATTTTATGTATGTTGTACATCATATATAAATGTGTTATTGTCAATTATAGAAATAAATTAACTAATTAAAAACACCTTAGGATTTTCATATTCTTAAAGACCAGAGGGGAAATAGCTGAAAGTAGTCATTTTTGAGAATTAAAGGGACCTGGATCATTCAATAATTCTGAAACAAATGTCACATTGTTTAATGCACACAGGGAACCAGATAATGGAAGAATTTCTTGGCAAAATGGTTAATGCAATAAAATAAGAGATGAGAATTGGCCTTTGGAAAAGCTCACATCCAAAATATTGTGAGACAAGTAGTTGCTGCTCGCTACTTTTGTCCAGTGTGTCAGAAAATATGCCTGTATCAAAACGTCACATGTCCCCTTTAAAGATATACAACTGTTATGCACCCATAATAATTAAAAATAAAAAAATTATAAAGAAAATATATAAGCAAGTATATTTTTATATACTTTAAAAACTGACAGCTTTTAATTTGTGCTTACCACCCCAACCCCATGTTCTCTTACTGATAATTCTACTCAAATGCTTCACAGTTTTGGTGTCAAATTAACACAGTCACAGTTGATTTTGGAGCATTACTAAATAAACTTTCCATAGAAATAGCTCACACAGAGCACCCAGGCCTGGAGTCTCACCAGTTTATCAAAATGTTTACTTGTTCCCTTCGAGCGTGATAGGGTTTAGCTAGTTTGAAAATAGTTTTGCAATTGACTTGAAGTATCACTTTTATTCTGGTGGATTAAAAGCATTATATATATATATATATATATTTAGTACATGAATTTTTTTCTACTTCTGGACATTTTGTCATTATTATAGATAACATAGACTATGATTAAATCAACATTGTGGGGATCAAATGTGTAAATAAAAAAATTCTTAAAAATGAATTTGGAATTTTATAGGAGATTTTTGAATATCAGTGAGAATGTTGATGAGAGGAGCCTTGTGTACCATGGACCACATTTTTCAACTCCAGTTTGGATTGTGTTCCCAATTAAAACAGAGCCTGAGGTTTGGCAATTTTTTTCTTGATGACTGCTGTGCTGTGGTCCCTAATATTAAATTTTAACCATTAGCCGTAGTGTAAGCTGGTAAATCTCAGTGTTGGGACAATGCTCAAAGGACTGTGCCTTCTTAAATCAGCTCAATTTACATAAATACGTCAGATTTGCAACCTCATGTACCTGCCTCATAGTCTTTCCCCCATTTCCTATTACTTTTGATCTATTCTTTCTTGGCAAAACACATTTTATGAAGCCAAGATTTGGTTTCTTTCCTAAGCTTTAAGAAGCTTTCCAGAAAATAAAAGTTTAATCAGTTTTGCTCTGTATGAGAAAATTCCAACAATGGAAATAGCAGGTTTCTATAGTTACACATTATGTTTTCTACATTTAACAAGGGCAAAGCTCTTAAGCAAGAAGGAACATAAATGGTTTTTATTAATATTCATATAATATTACTTCCCACTAACAATAAAACACATTAAAATTTAATCAACTAGTTAGCAAATGAATGCACCTAATGTTAATTCTCCAGTCGTGCTGTTCATATTTGGATCTCCACTCTAATATTTCTTTCTTTTCTTGAAAACTAAAAAAAAAAAAAATGCTTGTGTTCAACATTGTGATGGTGTACAATTTTCACAGCCTAATACCTAATATAAGTACATTAGTTCCCATAAATTATAATTAAATGGTTTTTCCAAGCTTCTTCTGTAATGTTATAATCTATATTAATATGCAACATAAATTCGAATAAATGAAATAGTAAATAAGTTAACACTCAAACTACTTTAAAACTGAGGTAATGCTTTTTGTATATACTTAAAAATCAAAGATCTTCAGTTACTGGAGGCTTTTATAAACTATACCACTACTAACAAGTGAGATTCTTATAATCTAGAACAATGGTTCTTAGTTGGAGGCAATTTTGCCCACTTTCCCAGAGGACATTTGGCAATGCCTGCAGACATTTTTGGTTGTCACACTGGGGGTGGTGGTGCTAGTGGCATTTAGTGAGTAGAGACCAGGTATGTGGCTATAATGTACAGGACATCCCCTCACAAAAAACAATTATCTAGTTCAAAGTGTCAATAGTGCCATCGTGGAGAAATCTTGATCTAGGACAATATCTCTTCAGTCTGTGATAAATAAGTTAGGCAACCAAGATACATTAAATGACTTAAGTTGTGAAAGAGTTCCAAAGTTTTTCCTTTGATTTTTGGAATCAAGTAAAATATGATTCATAGTATACGAGTTTTAATTTAATATATTCTTCAGGGAGGAAAATATAGAACAATGGAAAAAAGGAAAAAATCACAATAATATTTTGTTTCCTTAGGAGATCAAACTTGTTTTCAAATGTAGATTCTCCCAAGGTTCTTTTGATCAGCTTGAGTAGGTACCTAAGGAGAAGATTATGTCATGTAATTATACCTAACAAATTTTTCAAGGTACTGTTAAAGAGTTAAAACTAAGAGAAATGTGTTGGAATACTGTTTCTTAGATTAGGAAGGATTCCCAAGATTGAAAGTTTATTCGATTAAATCTTATTCATCCCCAGAGAATTTCAAAAGGTGTCCCCTCCCTCCACAAATAAAATTAGTGGATATTATTTTTTTCCTAGAGCTCTTAAAGAACAAAGTACTTTTTAAAATTTCCCAATTGTTCTGCTTTATCATTATCAATACATAATTAGAATTTTAAGAATTTGCTTTAAACAATACTGGTAAAGTTTGGGATGAATGCTATGGAAATATATACTTTATTCACTAATGAAACTGATTCTGTGGAATATAAGCTCCATGGAGGCAAGGATCTTGTCTGTCAAGAAATTGGCTGTAGTCCCAGTAACTGGAACAATCCCTTGATGTTAGATAAATTCAGGAAATATTAGTGAGTTTAACACATTCGAATCAGTTGTGCCAGTCTGTAGGCTATCCAGTAAATATATTTATATTTAAATAAGTAAAATATGCATTCAGAAGAGGCTACTTAGAATAAGAAGTGGTACCAGAGAAGCTACAATTGTGTAGTATATTCAGAAAGCCTAGAATAAACAAGTCTAGGGCATGACTTCTCTAATATAAAAAATTTTTAAGTGCGTGTAGACCATATTTGCTATTGATATCACTTTTTCTTGCTTTCTTTACCCAGAAATGTATGGCTTATGGGACATTGAAATTAGCACAGTGACAGTGAAGTACACATCCAACCTTTGCCACGCTACTCCCCATCCTGTGTGCTGTAGTGCGGCTGCCTCCACCAGCTTGACATTTACTCACACGAATGAAGCCTTACCCAGACTAGACACTCTCTAATTCCTTCAAGTATATTTTATCTGTTTTTAAATGTATTCCTTTGGCTCTGTTTTAGCTGTATTTATGTATTGGCTTTTGAGGTGTCTATAATGAATTAATTTTATTTTCCCACCTACATAAACTGTAATTTAAAATGGACCAGGAGAAATTAGAACTTACTTGGATATTTCATCTGAAATTGGTGAATGGACAATATCTTCACTCCCAAAATTTTGATTTTTGCCCATGGACTGATGATTCCCAATTTATAACTCCAGTTCAGCTTTCTTAAGTAAATCCAGACCTACATTTGTAACTTTCTACTGAAAAGCTCTATCTAGGTTTTGTAGATCCCTAGTTACACTTGCTGTAAACCAAACACATCAAACCTGAGGCAAAGCCCACAAATTATGTAATTTGGTATTTCACCACAATCCAACCTTGTTTCTCAGCACATTTCAATTTCGATCACTAATGAATACATAGGTTAATTTTTCATGACTCACGCTTATGTTCTATTGTTGATTACTCATGTCACATGGTCAGCAGTTCACTACATGAAATAAAAATGAGGAAAAACACTGGACGTCACTATGAAGACCCCTTAGGTTTTTAAGGTTACTTTATGAATCTTTATTTGCTGGTATGGGTAAGGTAGTAAGAAAATTAAGTTAAATTTCTAAGAAGCTACTTTTAATTGAAAATCAGTGAGCACAAAATATAGTTAATAATAACACTTGGCAATGGTCTAGGATACTTTCGCACTAATATGGGAATTGGAATACACTCTGAGAATTATGGAGGGCAAATGAATTCAATCTTAATTTACTGATTTACAAAGGGTGGCCCAGCCAGGTAGGCTGTACTTTACTGGAATCACGTAACAAATTGGGAGGAAGAACCAGGATTCAAATTCATGTTTATAGATTTCCAATTCAATGTCTCTTCTACTACATCCTATTGCTTCCCAACTTCGAAAACTAAAAATGTACTTAATGGGAATTTAGGATTAATTTTTTTCTTTTTTAGCTTTTAAAATACATTATGCTCCTTCCTGTCTTAAGACCTTTACATAGGACATTTTTCTGCCTCGTTTCCCTTTAGCTAATTGACTGCCTCTCCTTTTTAGGTCCCAGCTCCAGCATTTACTCTTCAGGAAGTCCTTCATTTACATCCCATTTTAACTCTGATGCTTTTATAGAAATCTACATTTTCTTTTCTTTTTTTTTTTTGCAAAAACGTATCATAGCATTGTTTTTTAATTTGTGTTTTTGTTATTATTTGTTTAAGGACTTTTTTCTCCCCTTAGAGTATAAATGATATAAGAGCAGGGCTTGAGATGATTTTCTTCTCCATTGTATCTGCAAGGAAAAGAATGACTGGTACATAATAAAAAAAGATTGGATCCATAAAGGAATATAATTGCATAAAGTAAGAGGCTATTCTAAAGAAAACTGTATCTAAATAGAAGAGAAAAAAATAAAAATAAAGAAGTGAAAGACATAAACAAGCAGTATTTGTGAAAGGCTGACAATAGCTCTTAAAAGTTCTGAGACTAAAGAGGAATTCCATGAACCACCTTCACTGAAATTGTCCTAAACCTACAGATAGTTCTAAATGCTACTTTCTATTACTTACTTATATTCCTCAACAAGAGTAAACGTTATAACATGCTTACTGTAAGTTTTATGATTGTGTACTTGCCTGAAGATTGTGATCACTAATTACTAAATAATGGGTGCCTCTGGGGTGCAGGGCACTAAATGAGGCATTTTATGAAAACTAGACACAGCCCTTATCATTAAGTTACTCTTTGTGAACACATTTTATGGTTGAAATATTTTATTAAACATCTGCTTTTTTGGAAAGGGATGCCATCTGCTAGAAAAAAGGGGAGTAGAGAGGGTCAAAAAGGAATTTTCAAAAACATTAATGAGCTTTGATTAACTTAACCTATCATTACCATATAGTTTCCATGCTTAAGTTTTGATTTCTACATGTCTTGGTTCAGACTGCTAAAACAAATGATCATAAACTGGGTGGATGAAACAACAAAAAACTATTTCTCACAGTTCTGGAGGCTAAGAAGTGTGATATCAGGATGCCAGCATGGTCATGTTCTGATGAGGGCCCCCTTCCTGGCTTGCAGATGGCTGTCTTATTGTTGTGTCCTCATATGGTGGAGGGCAGAGAGAGAGGGAACAAGCTCTCTTGTGTCTCTTTGTGTAAGGCCTCCCCTCTCATAATTTGACTAACTCCTAAAGATTCTATCTCCAAATACTATCACTTTGGGAATTCAGATCTTAACATATTAATTTGGGGGGGTGGTGGTGAGGGACACAAATATTCAATCCACAGCACCATCAATATAATTTTCTTGAAATTATTTCTCTTCCAAGTTGACCTGAGTCGAGGAATTCTTCAATGAATGTTTATTATGTGCCAGGTCTTGTACTAGGTCATGATGATAAAAAGACAAAAGATGCATTTCTTGTCTTCAGGGAGCTGACAGACCATGAGAGACAGAAGAGTAAAGAGACAACAGAGTGATGGGTTTTGAGATGTGTGTGCACTGGTGTTATGAGGACACAGAGGAAGAGCACAGGACTCAAAAGGAGGAGGCTAGTTAAGCTTTCTAAGGGAAGTGAAGCTAGAGCTTATTCCTGCATAACCAGCAGAAATTGCCTACCTTCATTTCCTTCATATTTCGAATCCTAGTTTGTAATTATACACTCATTAGGGTGATCATTCAATTAATATTTCTGTGTACTATGAGATACTAAGTTTCATGACATCAGGAACAATGTGCTTTTGCTTACCACCTTATTTCCAGCATTTAGTAGGGTGTCTGGTACACAGTAGAGCCTCAATTAGTGTTTTATGAAGGTTGTAATTATATGTTTGAAACATAAACTGAGGAGAAGGAGCCCATAAAGGAGACTGAAAAGGAATAAACTGAGAGGTAGGTGTAGAATAGTGATGAAATGTAATTTGGAAATTTTTAAGAAGGAGAGAGTTTAAAGAAGGAGGGCTTAGACAACAGCATTAAATGCTGCAGCAAGTGAATAAAGGAAGAATGGAGAATCCCCGTTTGGAAACTGGGGAGATATGGGTGGGCAGAATAGCTTCATTGGAGTAATGTGGGGGTGGAGGGGAAGTTCAGAAATCAGATTGCTATTGAAAAGAAGAAGATGGGGAATGTAGACAACTGCTCATAAAGTTTACTGTGAAGGGAAGGAGCAGGAGCTGTAGCTAGCAGTGATGATAGGAAGCCACTGAAACTAAAACAATGAAGTTTCTAGAAATAAAACAGAGGAGTATATATTCTTGATCTTGTAGTCAGTAAAAAAATGTCTGTATTAATCAGCTTGGATTGCCATAACAAAATACCTTAGGCTGGGTGGCTTTAGCAACAGAGATTTATTTTCTCACAGCTCTACAAGCTGGAAGTCAGAGATCAGGGTGCCAGTGTGGTCGGGTTCTGTGAGAGCTCTCATCCTGGCTGGCAGAGGGCTGCCTGTGCAATGTGTCCTGGAGTGATCTTTCCTCAGGGCATGTACCTGGAAAGAGGGACAGAAAGAGAGAGAGGTATTACTTTTTCTCTTCTCATAAGGCTACCAATCCTGTTAGATCAGGACCCTGACCTTATGACCTCATTTAACCTTAATTACCTCCTAAAAGTTCTATCTCAAAACACATTGTGGGTTAAGGCTTCAACATATGAATTTTGAGGGGAGACATAAATTGGTTCATAGCATCTGAAATAGAATACAAAATGCACTAATCATGAAGGAAAAATATCATCAACTGGACTCCATTAAAATGAAGCATTTTTATTATTCAAAAGACAAAGGCAAGCTACACTGTGAAAGCTACCTCCCCCACACATATTCTCTCGTTCTATATATATGTGTATATATATATATAGCTCTTTCTCTATATATATGTATGTGTAGGGATTATATTAGGATTTATATATATAGTCCCTATCTCTATATATTGTGTATATTTTATGTATACATTTATTTATGTAAATTCTTAACCATATATGTAGTTTATATATTATATATATCCCTATACATATTATATTTCCCTATCCCTATTTTATATATATTCATATGTGTGGAAATAGAGACTGAGGAACGTATTCAGAGTATGTAAGGAGAAAGAGATACACTGGTAGAAACATGGGCAAACACTTGAACAGACCCTTCAATCTAAGTGGCCAGTAAACATGGGAAAAGATAGTCTGTGTTATCTTTAGTTATCAGATAAATGCAAATTAAAATCACAATTAGATACCTCTGTGTCTGTGTTGGAATCACCACTATCACTACCACCACCACCAACAACAACACAATTGAAAATATCAAGTTTTGGAGAGGCTGTGGAACACTGAAACTCTCATATATTTCTTCTCTGAGAGTAAATTGATACATTTACTTTGGAGAACTCTTTGGCAGAATCTACTAAAGCTGAATATGTGCATACTCCATGACACAGACACGCCACTCCCAGGTATATACCCAACAGAAATGTGTACCTATGTCCATCTGAGACTGTTCATGGTAGTCTTATTTAATCATTTCTATTTATATTAGGTCCACAATGAAAACAAATCAAATATTTATCAACTATGGAGTAGATAAATTGTGGTTTATTTATACAATGGAATGCTACACAGCATTGACACAAACGGACAAAACTACAGACAACATGGATATATTTCATAAACATAGTATTGGGCCAAGAAGCTAGACACAAGAGGGAAACATGGATCAACTCAATTCAGAGAAAATTTTAAAATAGGCAATATGAACCAATGGTGTTAAAGGTTGGGGTGGTGGTTACCTTTGGAGGAGGGAATGTCTGGAAAGGGGACAGTGGAGGCTTCCAGGGTGGTGGTAGCATGCTACTTGTTGGTCAGGATGGCATATACACAGGGGCCTTCATTCTGAAAATTTCCTTTCTACAATTTGGGCACTTTTCTCTACATACATCCTATTTCAATAAGTAAGCTTATTAAATAAATGAAAGCTTGGAGTTGTTTGCCCCTACTCGCATGTTGATTGGAAATGGCCAGCAGTGAGGAGGGAGAGGAGGAATTTGATGGGATGCTACTCTGAGGATGTGAGTGGGGGTGAGATTAGTGCACAGGTGGGAGGAGCAGCCCCACCTCTTGCACCTCCTCCAGCATAGAAGGGAAGATGGTGTGCATTTTTGCAGAGGGTTGGAGAATGTTTTCAATCATGCAGGAAGATTTCTCCTTTAATCCCGAGATTTATTTGTTTATTTATGCCTACTACCTCTCTCCCTTTTTACCCTTTGGAACAGTTAAAATTGTCTCAGGGATTACCAAAAATCTTTTCTGAATTTTAAATTCTTAGAAGTGTTGAGACTGGTTTTGAAAGGGCTCCTGAGGGTTTTCTTCTTGTTTAGGTCACATTTACAGTGGTTAGTAACTGAGACAGATTATGCTTTTCTTTTTCTCTTTCTTCTATGCATGTGAAGATAAAGATTTGATTGGCAGCTCTGGTACAGGCACTTATAACAGGATTAAGTACAAAGTAAAAATACCCTCTGCATGGAATTAAGAGCTAATAAGGTCCTAATGCATACTAAACCAAATTTATTATGTTCTAACAACTTGATTATCTCCTTTGGAGAGAGCAACCATCCTGCCTACTTTGTTCCTATCCCTGCCCAGACTTGGCTGAAGTGAGTAATCACCTCACAGCTGCAACTCAGTTGTCCTCATACTCACTTCAGTTTTCCGGTTAGATAGAGTTGTAGAGGCTTTCTCTTTCAGAATTGGATCAAATAAGGTGGACTTCTTTAGAAAAAAAAAATTATACAGCATGGTATACAGACAATTTAAGGAGAAGATTTGCAGAGAAAATGTAAGTAGCTCCTTGGGAATTGGAGCTTTATAATCAGTTAAGAATTCTAAAGTTTTTTGACTAGCATAGTAGCCCTAAATTAGATCATATTGGTATGCTAAGTTTTTTCTTTAAGAGCTTTGTAGATAATCTTTGTTTCTGATCGTTCTTTCTCAAACTGTGGAGAGTGAGGTTGTACAGATGGTTTCACAGAGCCTTAGCGATTAAGTAAATCACTGAAGATTGAACAATGAGAAGAAAACAGTCACACTTAATTGATCCCAAATGCTATTGCTCCTAGATTTGTTCAATAATTAAAGAGATTGTCTTTATATTACTTTTTTCTCTCATCAAGGTAACCATATTTTTTTCCTTTCTGATAAAACACATAGTGCAATCAGACAAACCTAGCCATATGAACCAATGCAAGTTCTATCCAACTTTTCAGGTCCAATTTAAGTTCTAAACCTATATGAATAATCCTGACATTATTGTAAATCTGAATTGTATTTTTGTGAACGTTTAAAATGAACACAATCTCTACCAGATAATTCATTGTTTAACACTATAACTATTACTAGTTTATCACATATGCTTTTATGGTATTTCCAACTAGATAAAAGCTCTCTGAAAAGAAAAATGAGTTGTGCTTTTGATTTATAAACAGGTGCTCAGTAAATGCTTTCTACTTATTCATGACATTTTTAGAAAGATAAGTATAGGAACCTTATCAGTATTAAGGAAGAAATGCACATCCTTATGTGAATTTCATCAAATTTTAGAAATAGGCATTTTTACATTGTCACTCTTTGGTTGGAACCAGGAAAGAGCCTGAATAGCCAAAGTAATCTTAAGCAAAAAGAACAAATCAGGAGGCATCACATTACCAGATTTCAAACTGTACTACAAGGCTATAGTAACCAAAACAGCATGGTATTGGTACAAAAATGGAGACATAGACCAATCCAATGGAACAAAATAGAGAGCCCAAATATAAAACCACCTACCTATAGACAATTTATCTTTGACAAAGCAGACAACAATGTACACTGAGGAAAAGAAGCCCTATTCAATAAATGATGCTGGAAAAATTGAATAGCCACATGTAGGAGAATGAAATAGGACTTCTATCTTTCATCACTCATAAAAATTAATGTAAGATTGGTAAAAGACTTAAATGTAAGGCATGAAACCATAAGAATTCTGGAGGAAAATGTAGGAAAAACTATTTTAGATATTGACATAGTCAAAGAATTTATAAATAAGACCCCAATGGCAATCACACAACAACACATATAAATAAATGGGATTTAATTAAACTAAAAGGCTTTTTAACAGCTAAGGAAACAATCAACAGAGCAAA
>CAUYSK010018438.1:0-22556 GCA_963575035.1 Avahi laniger
AGAATGGAAAAACAAGCACCATATGTACTCACCATCAAATTGGTATTAGCTGATCAACAGGTGCTCACATGGAAGTAATATTCACCAAGTGGGTGCCCGGTGGGAGGAGGGTGAAGGGAATGGGTAAACTTATAACTAATGGGTACAGAGTGCACTGTATGAGGGATGGGCACATTTGCAGCTCTGGCTTGGATGATGCAAAGGCAATATGTATAACCAAAATGTTTATACCCCCGTAATATTCTGAAATTTAAAAAAAAAAGAAAAGAAATAAATTGAAAAAAACAGTTCACCAAAAAAAAGAAAATGTTATTGCCATAACTATTTTAAAAAGTGAATTATAGCTTAAATACAATTGGAAAATACCTCAGAAAGTAAATCTAATCATAGTTAAACAATACTAAAAAATAGTGATGGAATTTCTTTTCAGACATAAACTCTCAAGTACAATAAAAGAAAACATCAACAAAAAACATTTTAGAAGTTGAAAAAGTGTGTGAATAGGTCATGGCAGATTTAAAAGATCTCATACTCTAAGTAAGCAACAGGAGAAGCCCAGAAACAATGCTTTTGTACTACAGAACCCCCGGAGGCTCAGGAATTGGCAGCAATGTGTGATTGGAGGTGAAGCTGAGAATGAACTTGGCTTTACAACATTTAAAGAGCAGGTGTTATAGTTTGGATATTTGACCCTCCAAACCTCATGTTGAAAATTGATTCCCAGTGCTGGAGGTGGGGCCTAACAGGAGGCTTGGAATCATGAGGGTGGATTCCTCATGAATGGCTTGGCCTGTCCTTGCAGCAATAAGTGAATTTTTGCTCTGTCAGTTCTCACCAGGACTGGTTGTTAGAAAGAGCCTGACACCTCCCTCCTCTCATCTCTCTCTTTCTCTTTGGTCCTTTAATCCCTTCAGGCCATTTCCCCTACCCCTTCCACCAAGAGTGGAAGCAGTCTGAAGCCTTCACCAGAACCAGATGTTGGGGCCATGCTTCTTGTACAGCCTGTAGAATCATGAGCCAAATAAATCTTTTCTTTATAAATTACCCAGCCTCAGGTACTCCTCTGTAGCAACATAAATGGACTAAGCAGGTACAATATCAAATTTTCAACCTTATGCAGCTGCAAACTGTCCCTACCTCCCTCTTCCCTTCTATGCCCCCAACCCCAGGTTTGAAAGTTTACTTTCTAGAGATAGTCAAGCCTAGAACTCAGAACTAGTGGTTTAGGGGCACCAGACAGAGGTGAAGGCTCTGGTACTTTACTGAAAACAAAAGAATGAAGTGCAAGCCTACATGCTATTAACAAACACTCCTCCTCCCCCACTCAGCTCCCCAAACACAGGCATTCAGGCACATACCTGCCAGTCAAATGTTGGTGTTGAGATGGCAACCTTCAGCATAGGAGATATTTCTGTAGAGGTCATCTGCCTTTGCTCTCTAGAACCAAGATTTTATCTATCTTTGAAATATGGAGGTTACTTTATCTTTGAAATTCTGAAATTTTAGATTTGGATTTATGAATCTTCATCCATATTGCTAACAACTAGATTTCATTAGTCAAAAGACTCATTTCTGTTTTAAGTTCTGGAAAATTCTAAGCCATGATTCTTTTCTAACCATGCTTCTTTCCCATTATCTAAAGTGTCTTCTGGAACTCCTGGTTATCTACTCTATCATCACTGTTTTATTTTTTGACTTTTTATTTTTATATAATTATAGGTAAGCATGCTGTTCTGAGAAATAATACATAGAGGACCCATGTAACCATTATTGAGTTTTTCCAATTGTCAAATCACACAAAATTATACTACAATATCACAACCAGGATATTGACATTGATATAGTTCAGATATAGAACAGTTCCATCACCACAAAGACCCCCGTGTTGCCCTTTTATAGTCATTTTGACCTCCCTTTCCCCCAACTCCAAACCACCCTTCTCCTTAAGCTCTGGTAACCATTAATCTCTTCTTCATTTCTATAATTTTTTCATTTCAAGAATGTTGTTAAAATAGATTCACACAACATTTGGGTGAACATTCGCTTTTTTCACTCAGCATAATTCCCTCAAGACCCATCCAAGTTGTTGGATATACCAATAGTTCATTGCTTTTTACACCAAATAGTATTCTATGCTATGAATGTAACATCATTAAACCATTCACCGGTTCAAGGACATCTTAACTTTTTCCAATTTTTGACTGTGAATGAAGCAGTGTACAGGTTTCTATGAGAACAAAATTTACTTTTATGTGGGATAACTGCTCAAAAGTGCAATTGCTGGGCTGTATTAGTTTGCATGTTTAGTTTTATAAGAAACTGACAAGTGGTTTTTCAGAGTGGCTGTACCACTGCTCATTCTCACAAGAAATATGTCTTGCTTTCTCTTCATCCTCACCATCATTTGATTGTCACTATTTTCTGTTTTAATCATTTTGATAGGTATGTACTAATAGCTCATGTGGCTTGAATTTTCATTTTCCTAATGGCTTATGATGTCGAATAGCTTTTCATGTGCTTATCTGCCATCCATGTATGCTCCTTGGTGAAATGTCTGTTCATGTCTTTTGCCCACATTCTAATGGATTGTTTGTTTTACTATTGAATTTTAAGAATTTACTTTGTATTCTAGGTGCTAGTCACTTCTAGACACTAGTGATTTGCAAATATGTTTTCCTGGACCATAGTTTATCTTTTCATCTACTTACCAGTCTTTTGCAGAGCAAAATTCTCTAATTTTAATGAGATTCAAACTATCAACTTTTTCTTTTATATATTTTGCTTTTAGTATTAAATTATTCCCCAAGCTCTAGATGCCAAAGATTTTCTCATTTTATTCCCTAAAAGTTTTATAGTTTTATGTTCTACCTATAAGTACACAATCTATTTAGAGTTAATTTGTATGCAAAGTGTGAGATTTAGGTTAAGGTTCATTTATTTTTGCCTATGGATACCCAAATGTTCCAGCACCAATTGTAGAAAAAGCTATCTTTTCTCAATTAAATTATTTTTGTTTTGTTTTGTTTGTTTGTTTGTTTGCCTTTGTCAAAAATCTGTTGGGCATATATAAGTGAGTCTTTTTTCAGGATTCTCCTTTTTGTTCCATTCCCCAATGTCAATACCACACCATATTATTTAATGTGGCTATATGGTAGGCTTTCATGTAGAATAGAGTGATTCCTCCCACTTTATTCTTTCTCAAGCTGTTTTCAGACCTGTGCTTTTTCATATAAATTTTAGCATAAACTCATTTATGCCTACAAAAAACATTCCTAGAATTTTGAAAGGAATTGCATTAAACCTATAGATCAACTTGGGAAAAATTGGCATCTTTATAGTTTAAGTCTTCCAATCCATGAAATGGTATGTCTCTCCATTTATTTAGATCTTTGATTTCTTTCATAATCATTTTGTAATTTTCAGCATAGAAATCCTATACATGTTTTTTGAGTTTATACATAAGTATTTTTATTTTCCTTGAAGTTATTGTAAATATAGTGTGCTCATTTTTGGTTCCCACATGTTCATTATTAGTATATGTTAATGTGATTTATATTTCTGTGTGTTGATCTTGTTTTCTGTAAACTTGCTGAATTTATAAGATCTAGGAGTTTTCTTTTGTAGCTTTCTTGGAATTTCCTATATAGCATATCATAAAATATGCAAATATAAACTATTTCATTTCTTCTTTTCCAATCTGTATGCCTTCATTTGTTTTTCTGGCCTAATTGCCAGAACTAGAACTTCTATCACCATGTGGCATAAGAGTGGTGCAGTAGATACCCTTGCCTGTTTCTGACCTTAGAGAATATTCAGTCTATTAAGTGTGATGTTAGATTTATATTTTTTGTAGATATTCTTTGTCAGGTTCGTGTAGTTCTCTCTATTGCTGACTTTCTGAGATATTTTCTCATAAGTGGGTGCTGAATTTTTTCATTGCTTTCTCTGTGTCGATTGATATGATCATAAGATTTTTTTTCTTTAGTCTGTTGATATGATGGAATTCATTGGTTGATTTGTGAATATTGAATTAGCTTAAATAGTTGCAATAAATCTCACTTGGTCATTGGGTATAATTCTTTCTGTACATTGTGAGATTCAATTTCCTAATAATTTGTTGAATATTTTTTCATCTAAGACTGTGAGATATATTGGAATAAGTACTGGTAGTTTGCCATTTTCAAGAAATTGATCCATTTATTCTGAGTCGTTGAATTTATGAGGGTAAATTCGGTGCTAATATTCTATATTTTTGGTATAGTGGCGGCAAGATCTGTAGTGATATCCCATTTCATTCCTGATACTGATAATTTCTGTTGTATCTCTTTTTATTTTTCTAGTCTCAGTAGTAATTTATCAATATTAGTGATTTTTTAATAACCAGATTTTTCTTTTATTTATTTTCTTTACTTTCTGGTTTGAAATTCATTGATTTTTATTTAACATCTCATTCCCCAGAGCTATTCATCTTTGTCAGTACTTTTTCATAGGTTGTGTAGTTCAGCCTTCTTGCCGGTAGGTGGCACCCATGAGTAAGAGCCAGCTGCGGCAGATGCAGACGGGCATATGCAATGCCCCAATGGCAGGCACAAGCCCGGGTCTTGACTTGGGGTGGTTGGGGGCGGGGAACTCCTGTTGAAATGAACTCAGATCTCCACAGGGGGTAGGGAGCCACCCTAGCTCCACTACCAGGCCTGTGGGAATGCGATCTGCCTCCCTATCACACCCTTGTCCTGGTGCTCAGGACACACGGATCAGTCACCGCAGTCTGTGGGAAAGCTGCCGTTCTGTGTCGAGGGAGGAGCCTGACCCCTTGTGCAAGCCTGGGCTCGGAAGGAACACCTCCCATGGGGACACTGTCACCCCTAAATGCCCCAGAATGGCCATCCATAAGCATAGCTGTGCCGTGCTGAGCTCGAGCTCCCGCTGGAGCAGCCCCAGGTGTGTCTGCAGCAGTGGGCAGAGGGAGGAGGAGAAGTCCCCCTCTCCATGTCCCTTGGAGAGCACTACGCTGCCTGGCCACTGGGGCAGAACCAAAGTCCTCCCCAACAGAGCCCAGCACACACAATACCACCACTATGGTGGTAGAGTCCTCCACTACCTACTTATTCCAATATATCTCACTGTCTTAAGATGAAAAAATATTCAACAAATTATTAGGAAATTGAATCTCACAATGTACACAACAGAGCCCACCTGCTTCCCCGCTGAAAGACACGCAATCACTCTCAGATCATACGCAGGGAGCTCTGGGATGCAGAAAAGCTCAAGTTCTGGTTTCATTTGTCTCAAAGGGTGCCCCCTTGGTGTAGTGCACCCCCTTTCCCTAAAAGTGGCAATCCCTGTGAGCTAGACCACTGGGGATCCTGCATGGCTTCCGCAACCCAAGTGAGTGCTGGGGAACGTCTGCAGAGTATCCAGTGACGTGAAGACACAAGGGCTGCATATCCTTGGGCAGCACAAAGTCCCGCAGTGTGAGCACACTTAGCACAGCGGGTCCAGGGGGAGAGCAAGTGACACTACAGGCTGGTAGGTAGCCTGGTGTAATGCCCTCAAGAAGTCCCCAAATCACAGCTCACTCCAGTACTTGGGCTCACAAGGGCAGAGGAAACCAGAAGTCTACCACAAGGGAGAAGGAAAATGAAGACATCTCAACTTACCCTTTCTGCAAAATACTAAGTCCTTGGGGTTTGATCTCTACCAGCTTCCCAATTCTTTCTTTTTCTGAATCACAGCTTTTCTTCACGAGCTCACCGACATGCTCAGGCATTGTCGTCTCAACACTTCACTGGAGTTATGACTATCCACCTGCAACCCTGGTTCTTTCTGGGGAGAGTTAGTGTCCAAGATCTCCAGTCAGCCCCAATTAGGGAGACTAGTAAGTCCCAGGATCTGAAGTCAGCAAGCTGGAGATCCAAGAGGACAGTCTGAGAACCAAGAAATCTGATGTGTAAGTTCCAGCTGGAAAGCTGGCAGACTTCAGACTCAAGATCATAGTGTGTAATTCTTTTTGAATGATGCTGGTTTCAGATTTTTTTCTATCATTTTTCTACCTTCTGTGTTATTGATTTCCACTCTGAATTTTTATATTGCCTTCTTTCTCCCATTTTTGAGTTTAATTTGCTCTTCTTTGTCTATTTTCTGAAGATGGAAGTTTAGATTTCTGATTTGAGATCTTTCTCGTTCTCTCATATGGGCTTTCAATGCTACAAATGTCCACTAAGCAATGCCTTAGCTGTGTCCAATAAATTATGGCATGTATTTTTATCTGTATTCCATTAAAAATATTTCTAATTTCTATTCTTATTTCTCTTTCAACCTACAGTTTTTAGAAATGTGCTTTAAAAATTATTAAATATTTTCCAAATTTGTTTATTTTGATTTCTAATTGAATTCTTTTGTGTTTAAGGAGATACTTCTAATTATTTCAATGTTTTAAATTTATTGATATTTGTTTCATGCCCTAAAAAATGGTTTATTTGTGAGAAGAGCTACATGTTTGCTTGAAAAGAATGTGAATTATTCTGCTGGTGGGTGAGTTGAATGTTTCCATAAATATCAGTCTGGTGGTCAATTTGACCGATAGTATTTTTCAAGTCTCATATATCTTGCTGATTTTCTTTGTAATTGTTTTATAAATTATTGAATGAGGGATATGGAAATCTCCAACTCTATTTCCTGAATTTTCTATTTTTAATTCTAACAGTTTTTGCTTCACGTATTTTGGGATTCTATTGTTAGTTGAGTATATGACTATGATTTTTATATCTTTTTGATGTATTTATACTTTTATTAAAATATTACTATTCATAAACATACATGCATTCTTTGTCTCCAAAAATATTTCCATATTTGCATGGTATATCTTTTTCCATCCTTTTACTTTCAACCTATTTTTTAATTTTATTTTAGACTTTCAATGCGTTTCTTTTAGATAGCATATAGCAGGATTACATCTTTTATTTTCATTATGACAATCTTTATCTTTATGTAGGAGTTGTTAGTATATTTACACACAATTATTAATATATTTATTGATAATTTTTGATAATTTGCCACTTGTTTTCAATGTTATGCTTTTTTTTTCTCTAGGGCATATGCTTTTTATTTTGTAATTTTTACATGGTTTTGATTTTATGTGTTGCTTTCATAATTTAAAAGATATTATGTAAGTAGAGAGGAAATTGACTTAGTCAAAAGGATATTATATATGTAGAACTTGTAGCCAAGAATAAATCAAGTGAGGAACAGAGAAAGCATCAGTGGTTGGACTATAGAGAACATGATAGGAAGTGGTAAATGAAGAGACTTAAGCCTTAGACTCCAGCTTCCTTGTCAGTGCTTGTGTGCCATGTTGCCCAGGTTAGATGTGGATAAAAAGCATACCAAACATAGAAACCAAGGAAATTTCAACTATGGAAGAGGAGCCAGAAGTGTCTGAGAAGAACCATTTAGAAACAGAAAAAGGAAATAATGGTATATTGAAAACTAAGACAAAAAAACATTTCCAGAAGGGAATTCTACATTATAAACTTCTAGAGTTCTGTTGCTCAGCCACTCTTGGCGCATTCTCTCTTAGACTGGTTTCATTCAGCAGTTGCCAATCATTAACTACAAAGGTCTAATAATTGTACAATGTCCACCATAATGTCGATTGGAAATGTCTTCTTAATATAGAAGAATAGATCGACTCATAGAAAACGTTTTAATGAGACATTTTCTCTAAAGGGATTATTTATGTTGTTAGACAACGAAAGTTGTGGGTATTTATTAATAGCTATTTATAGATTTATGCTAGCTAAGCAGTATAGATTAACAAAGAGAACGTGTTGGTAGAATTTTCCTTAGAAGTGGATTCTACTATTCATTATATTATAATTCTTACATGTTCCCAAAAGTCTTGAAAAGGTAAACAAAGTTATTAACAGAGGTCTAATAATTCAGTTTTGAAGGCCTTATGAGTTTGAGAAACAAATATTTGAAAATGCAAAACTAAGACTATATTGTTGCCTCAAAGATTCTAAAAGTGTCAAAACTGAGGAAATGTGAGGGCCATTTGAGAGGGTCACTTGACAAAAGCCATGAACTTCTGTAAAAGTACGTAGTCAGCAAGATGTGACCCATCAAGGTAGAAGCCAGGGGAATAAGGACCCCAACTTTATTTTTTCTTCTTGCCTTGTTTCCGAGCTGTTGGCAACATTATTTTTTCCATTTTCTCAATACATATTTATTGAACACCTGTCAAGTGCCAGACATTAGGTACTTGAGGCCCATTAGTGGACAAAAAGACAAAGATACCTGCCCTCAGGGAGATGACATTCTGATAGGGGAGACAGATAATAAATAATAGACATAGTATGCAAATAAATAATATAGTTTCTATGATTTAAAAATGTTTCCTCTAGTAAAATGTAAAGACGTTTCTCTCTGAGACACCCTGGCAAAACATTTAGCAAATAAGTCACCCTGCTCGCAATCTCATGTATAACAAATTCTTTTATCGGCCTTTCTCCATTTCTTAGTTTCCCAAACAGGGTACTTTAGCTCATTAGTATGCCTTAAGTCCCACATGTGATCATATAAAATATATTAAACTATATCATGCCCCATGATACATATAATTTTTTTACAGGTTTCAAAAACTGGTGTAGGCCCCCCAAAAGTTTATAAGCCAAGGTACTTTACAAACCTACAGCTGAAACCACAAAGGAGCTGGGTATGATATTTTTTCTCTTGTGTCAATATTAACAAACCCAATATTTTCACTATAAAATTCTCTGCTTGTCGACATGGCCTATTTCTCTGAATAACATTATTTATCTTGCTCAAATATTTTAAGTTTAAAAGGAACAGCGAGGCAATAGAATAGGAAAAAATGTGATAGTCACATGAAATAGAGACTTCTATCCAGGATATGTGTAAATTTAAAGGGAACAGTAGTAAGTAAATTATAAAAACAAAAAGTACCAAGCTGTTATAGGCCAGATATGTTTTCTGGACAATGAAGAGCTGAACTTTTATGGGACAAGAAATACAGACCCAGTTGTTTAACCTTTATGTTGGTACTCAGGAAAGAATGCATATAGGCAAATACTGAATTTTTAAATATATTTTCCTAACATTTGTTGGATTATCCAGGCCTTCCTGGACAACATATTATCCACAAAATTGGTTTAGAAAATAATTTTAGAAAATTAGATGACTCTAATGAGTCCCACAATTTTTAGCAAGATAATTAGAAAGTAGATAGAGGAAACAAGTTTTGGTATTCAATAGCACAAGGGGGAAATTGTAATTAACAATAATTTACTATATATTTCAAAATAGCTAGAAAAGTAGAATTGTAAAGTTCCCAACACAAAGAGCAGATACATGTTTGAGATGATGGATATCCCAATTACTCTGACTTGATCTTATACAGGTATCAAAATATCCCACGTACCCCCAAAATATTTACACCTATGATGTATCAATTTAAAAACTATGAAATACTTAAGTAATAAATAATTAATTTTTTAAAAATTTATCACTTCTCATCCTTACAGTGCAAAGAAACTCAGATTGAGACATAGTAGGAATGAACCATTGACACTGGATGTTCTGAAGAAGCATACCCTGTAGTGGAGACGAACATGCAAGAGGTTTACCAGGAGAGCTCTTGGGATCAGCTCTTTTCAACAGAACCGTAGCCACTGACACTCCAACTTGAAATAAATGATTACGCTGTGGGAATTTTATAATTAATAGCAATTTATTCTCAAAATTGAGTATCTCAGCCAAGAGATAAATACTTTTTTAAAATCATCTTTTCTTTCTTTCCAGTATAGAGCTTGTTCCAGCTCTCTGCCTTGACTAAAGAGAGACAGATTCAAACCCGTGGTAGTAGGTGTTACACCTGCAAGATACAGTTCTCCTCCCTTTGCAAGCACTTTTTAACCACTTGCAGTTAAGCAAGGTAACGAGATTAGGTCTGGGCAATAGGTTGTGGGTAGAAGTGATGTGAATTCCCGGCTAAAGCGCAGAAGGCAGGGCCAAGACCATCCAGGTGCCTCTTCTGATGCATCAACTAAGAGGCAATGTGGTATGAAAAGGCAGGATAGGAGGGCAGAGAGCAGGAGAAACCTCTGGCATGAGTAAATAGTTGCTGTGGAAAGCCACCTGCTCTGATATCAGACTTTGCATGGATAAGAAATAAACCTCTGCTATGTTAAGCAATTTAGACTTGGAGGCGTGTTTAAGACTGCACCACAATCTTGTCTCTTCTGATACAATGGCCAGCTGTGCAAAATGATCTGTACATCAGACTTTTAAATAAACAAATTCCACTCAGGACAGGGTGAAGGCCACCAAGGCCATTTCCAGATATGTGAAGTTTATTTGACCCAGCGAGGCCAATATTAAAACCCTAGTGAATTAAATCAATATAATTTCTGAAACATAACTTTAATTGAAAAACAGCATTTTAGAAAGTTTCAAAGATACTTGCTCATTCTCTACAATGCATCAATGGAATTATTAAATGTTATTTTTATGCCAACATTTAACAGCAGAGGAAAAGACCAGGATTTTAAACTTTCTAACACATTTCTTAGAAGAGATGAAGTATTTCCTTTACAAAGAGAATGTGGAATGGAGGGTGATGTTTATCATATTGAATAGCATTACAGGTCCCTTATCTGGGCAAGTTCCAAGTTCGGGCCAAGGGCTCGTCTGTTTGCAGTCAGTGGCAGGCTGAAGGCAGAATACAAGCCTGTAACTTTTTTTCACAGGGTTTCCAAATGCCTGCCGCTTCATCCCACAGCGTGCGGTGTATGCTTCGTCTCTCTCCAAGAATGCTCAAGAGCTTGATATAATAGGAATGCGAGAGTCAACGTCCAAGGGTGCAGGAGGTGATCTCTGGCCATCAGCTATTTTACTATCAGTTCTAGTTTCCTTAAGGGGTTTTAAATTGTCACTATGTTCAAAAGTCTAAGCACTTGTAACAGCCTCAGGCAGCAAAAAAGATGGTCTATTTTCCACTATAATATTATAATAGCCCTTATGCTGTATCGTGCTCTCTACTCTCATGAATCTCTGGGTCTTGTGGGACATGATTCCCAATGCGGCAACTTTACAGTGACTGTTGCCAGAATTAGCAGAGATGACATTTGATTTTCAATGTTCAGAAATGGTCTTTCCTCACCCCTTCACAGTGATGGCGTTATTTTTTTGTTTCTTTTTGTTTTAAATAAAAGCAAATAAAATATAATTGCTTTTATGAAATGTCTTAACACTGCTTAAGAAAATTAGTGAATGATGAAGGTCTGAATATGAAGATGATAAATCACATATGCCCTAAGATATGAAATCTTATATACTTAATAATGTTAATTTTATTTGAAGAGTTATCATTCTAGATTTTCATTAAAATATAATACCTTTATGAATTGATTGAGCAAAATACATCTACCTAAATATTTATATTTGCTTTCATAAAATTTTATTATTTCAAACACAAATTATCATACACTTAGAGATGAATATCTGCTTTTCTTAATAATTATAATCACTAGACATTAATAATGTTATATTTTCTGATTAAGTCTGTATTTTCCTGACAAATATCAAAGTTTAAAAGAAAAATAAATATTTCTAGAATTTAATTATACTTCATCTTAAAACAAAGGTCAAAATATAATGCTACTTGGGAAAATTCATACTTCTTCAATGATTGGTATAACCTGCATAAATAAAGCAATGTCATATTATAAACACTTGTCTGACAGTCTGTTAAATCTGTGTGGTTTACAGTGACAAAAATATTTGCAAAATAAACAAAACAAAAACATGTTAGAAAGAATCATGTCATTAAAAGAAGCTATATAATAATGAATATTTGTGAAGTTTCTTCTATGTCTTGAGAGGTAATTCCTTAATGACATAAATGAAGTAAACTGGTTATTTTACCAGCATTATTAGCTATCAAAATGAAAAACCAAAAAAATAAAAACATACCAACCTTTTGTCTAACCTTTGCCAATGTGCCTGCATTCTAATATATTTTTCTGAAAATGTATTTTTTTAAAAAAAACCTAGTTATACTAAATATTAGCATTTCATTTAGGTAGCACAGTGGCAATTCTATGGAATAGGCAGCTGGTTTACTGTTTCAAAGTTTTCATTTCATAAACTTTTCTCAGACTCAAATCTATTTAAACTACCAGAGAGGACAGCTTCCATGTAAGCTTTGTAAGGGTGTTTACCAAAAGTAAATATATTTGAGTAAATACATAACAAGATTAAGCTCGTCAAATCAGAAAAGTGAAAAGCGGAACTTAAAAGAAGCAAGATGTGGCTCATAAAAAGTGAAAAAATTATTGCAGCTACTTTTTTGACCGCATAACTATAATAATTCCCAGACACTAGAAAAAGCCCTTTATATAAATCATCTCATTAAATCTTTACACTAAGAATAAAGTACTATTAATCATATTTTACAGCTGCTATTTCTAAAGAATGATGCATTACATCTGTTATGTATTTCTCATAATCATACTGTGTAATGGGTTACTATCACCTCATGAGCAATCTGAGCAACATTTAGCCAGGTCCCTTGACCCAAATTGCTGCTCTCCAAAAGAAGGCTTTTGAATCAATATCTTACATTATTTCCATGAAATTGAAAATTATCTGAAAGCTGAAATTCTGGTGTCCAGATAGGTCCTGGTAATTACTCATCTTATTGAATTTATTGGTAACTCAATTTCTGGTTCTAATTCTCAAAAGACTTAAATTGTATTTTTTTTTCTTGAGTCTGATGACTGTATGATAATACAACAAAATAATTAGTAAATAAGTGGGAAAGTAAATATTTGCTTAATGATTCCCAGGGAAATACACTAATTAGGGGCAGAGTAGTGTAGGGATCAATGGTCTGCACTGCAGGGTCAGACTACCTGACTTTGAATCTTGGTCCTGCCATTTCTTCTATGTGATGTTGGGAGTAATTTACTTTGCTGAACTTCAGTTTTAACAGTATGTACATCACAGAGCTCCTGCAAGGATTAAAAGAGTGAATCCATTCAAAGAATTTAGAATGGTGTTTAGCCCAAGCAGTTTCTCAATAATTCTTAATGAACACTGTGCAAGTAACTGGGTACATTAATAAATACGCCTAGCTTCTGCCCTCAGAGATTTCAGTGGAAAAGATTGACTTACAAAAAAATTTTTTAAACAATGTGATTAAATTTTTAGTGCTTTGAAAGACACCACAAAGAAAATGAAAAGACAATTCACAGATTGAGAGAAAATATTTAAAATCATATATCTAATAAACACTTTATATTCTGAATACATAAGGAACTCTTGCAGCTCTATAATAAGAAGAAAAATAACTCAATTAAAAAATGGGCAAATGATAAAAGACACTTCACAAAAGAAAGCCTAATAAGAATACAAACTAATGTTCAACACCATTAGTCACTACGGAAATGTATAGTTAGACCACAATGAGAGACCACTTCATATCCACTAGGATAGTTATAATGAAAGACAGATGATAACAAATTTTATCAAGGATGCAATGAAACCAGAACCCTCATGCATTGCTTGTGGGAATGCAAAATGTTACAGCCACTTTTCAAAACAGTTGAACAGTTTCTCAAAAAGTTAAACACAAATTTACCATACAACCCAGAAATTCTACTCTGAGGTATCCACCCAACAGAAATGAAAGCATACCTAAAGAATGTATGTGAATGTTCATGGTAGCATTATTCATAATACCACCCAGGTGGAAATTGTTGTCTACCAATCAGAGAAAGGATAAACAAAGTGTGGTATGTTCTTAAAGGAGATACCATACAGCAATAAAAAGAACAAACTGCTGATACATGCTACAATATGAATATGAATGAGAAATACTAAGTGAAAGAAGACAGATGCAAAGGCTTTATATTGTATGGTTTCATGTATATGAAATGCAGAAAAAAGTTAAATCTACAGAGACAGAACCAAATCAATCTGGGGCTGGGAGTGGGACCAGAAATTGATAGAAAATGGGACAAGGGAACTTTGGGGGGGTGGGGGTGATGGAAATGTTCTAAACTGGATTTTGGTAATAGCTGCACAACTCTATAATCTACTAAAAATCATTGAACTGCACACTTACAACAGGTGATACAGAATTCCAGGCTGGCAATTTTCTGTTTAAGAAGAGTGAAGATGGAGTCCCAATCCATTCTGGCTTGTAAGGTCTCTGTTGAGAAGTCTGCAGTTAGCCTGATAGGTTTTCCTTTGCAAGTTACTTGATGTTTTCACCTCATGGCTGGTAGAAGTTCTTCCTTCAGGTTAACTTTGGCCAGTCTGGTAACTATGTGTCTTATTATTGCCTCTTTGCAATGAATCTCCCAGTTGTTGAGCTTCTTGTATCTGGATGTCTAAAATCTCCAGCAAGATCAGGGAAGTTTCCTCAATTATTCCCTCAAATAGGTTTTCCAGCTCTTGTGCATTTTCTTCTTCACCCTCTGGGATGTCTATGATTCTTATATTTGGTCATTTTACATAATCTCATATTTCTTGTAGGCTTTGCTCATTCCCCTTAATTCTCTGTTCTTTATTTTTGACTGACTGATTTAATTCAAAAGAGTTGTCTTCAAGCTCTAAGATTCTTTCTTCTGCCTGGTCTAGTATATTCTTAAAACTTTACACTGTGATTTGCGTTTTCTTAAATGAATTTTTCATTTCCAGAAGTTCTATTTGTTTTTTTTTTAAATATGTCAGTCTCTTTAGAGAAATTTTCATTCATTTCCTGAATTGTTTTTCTCATTTCTTTGAGTTGGTTTTCCATTTTTTCTTGGATTTCATTGAGCTTCCTTACAATCCATATTTAGAAGTCTTTATCTGTCATATTAATGTTTTCATTGTGGTTGTTATCTATTGCTAGAGGGCTGGTGTTCCCTTTCGGGGATGTCCTTTCACTCTGATTTTTAATCCCTCTAGAGTTCTTTCTCTGATTCCTTCTCATCTGAGGCAGCTATCACTTCTTATTTTTGTATTTTCTTTTAGATGGGGTTTTCCCGTCCCCCTTGCTTGTAAAGAAGTGTCCATAGCATATGTTGAGTAAGAACTTTTAGCTTTGCTTGTGGGTACTTTGATGGAGGTCTAGGTTCTAGATGTATGCATTGGTTATAGATATCCTTAGCATGGTGGTTTTCTCGGTTGCTAGTTGTTTGTAGGCTGTAGCACTGATGAGCTTTGTGTGAGAGACAGATTTTCTCTCTCTCTTTGATGAGAGAGGATGGAGGTCTTTGAAATCTTTTCTTTTTCCCCAGTCCTGTGGTCTTCTTAACAGTGTGAATTGTATTGGCCTGTCCAGTTTGATCACTGAGACAATAGGTGGTGCTTGTGTGTGAAATCAACCGCACCCTGTATGATTGCGTCAGTAAATGCTGTACAGGTAGCTGTCAGTAGGTGGTGCTTGCTGGAAGAAACAAGCTGCGGTGCTGTTTTTGGGACCTGTGACAGTCTCTAGCCCCTCAGGAGTAGCACTCAAATGCCCCAGGTGGTGGGCAGGGCCCTGGAACTTCCAGGTGAGTCCTTATTCTTCACCACAGCAGAGGCTGGTGGGGGAGTGAGGCTGATTGGGTCTGGGCTAGGTGCGCCTTCCCTCAAGCTCCACCAAAGATGGCAAAGTTGCTGTTTCAGCAAGGTCAAAGGTCTGCTCCCAGCTTCTGGGGAAAGCCACTAGGGAGGGGCTGAAGTGGCCCTACCCAACCAGAAAGCTTGTTTGTTAAGATAGGGCCATCTGAAATCCATGATCTGGGTGTCAGGAGCAGGTTTGACTTTTCGCCCTCCTTCCCTGATCTACCATCTCACTCTGGCACCTGCCAGCAGGCAGGAGGTCAAACTAGCTAAGCTCGCTGACAATGGCGCTGTGGGCTAGAAGCTTCCCTGTGCAGGATCTCACCCTAGGCTGAAAGCATGGCCTTCCTGCTGGGGGAGGGGTGCTCCATGAGTATTTCGTGGCTGGGACCCACACTGTACACTCTTTTCAGTTTTGCCCATGTGGAATCCCTCACCTCCTGAGATTAGTTCACAAATCTCCCCTCCTTGCTCCCAAGCAACACAATACAAACCTAGGAGTATGGGATTTGGCCTGTGGGCCTGTTCCTGGATCCCCAAAGATCAATCCCTAACTATTCCAGGGAGAAGCATGCTGGTCCCAAGTTGCCTATGGGATGTTCAAATAGGTTTGTTTTCCCTCCCCTTCAAGGTGTACCCTGGTCTGATGGAAGAGCTGGGCAAGCACCAGGGAAGGCTAGTGAGCAGGGAGCTCACAATCTAAGCACCCCTTAGTCCTCTGCAGGTCTTTAACTGGAAAGGTTTGAGCTCCTCTCTCTGTGGAAGCCCCAGTGTGGTTGTATGCACCAACAGGGGGAAGCAGCAGTTCCTGAGAGCCCTGGCTCAATTGTCTCTCATGTAGCCACAAGCAGGGGAGAGGAAGGGGAGGAAAAGAGTCTGGATGGAGGAAAGCTAGCACTCTAGTCATCTCTGTCCCTCTCTCCAGAACACAGCCAGTATCTGGGGTCCAGTATCTGGGCCATGAAGATCCCCCAGGACCCACTGGCCCCCTGTGTCTCCCACAGTCTGGGCTGGAGTTGAGAAATGTTTGTGTGGGAATGAGCAAGATGAAAACTGAGGGGCTGAAGCCCCCTGGGGAGGACAAAGGCACATGGTGGGTGGCAAAGCAATATGGTGCCTGCCTTCTCAGCTTGGATCTGTGGTGACAGGAAGTGCCCCAAGGGGGCTGGCAGCCTGATGCTTTGTCCTTAAGAAGTTCCCAGTTCACTGGCTTTTGGCCTCGTGTGGGTAGAATGGCTTTCTTGAGCAGCTCAGGAGCCTGCTGACTGCCAGATATATGAGGGAGGGAGAAACAAACCACCCACCTGCCTTTTCCCTGGGTTTCAAGCCTCTCAGGAGTTGTCCTCTGCTGATACTTTGCTCCTTCTTGTTCTGCTCCACAATTTCTTTCTGTAGAATCTCTTGTAGGTTCTGGCACTTTTCCCTCAGAATTATACCCTATCTGTGATTGTTTGTTCACTTTTTTCCTCACTTTTTCATCTAAAACTTTTCCTTCTTTCTGAGACGATCTGGCAGCTGGTGTCTCTGGTCAGCCATCTTGTCTCCCATACTCCACAATAGTCTTATTAATATGTTAAGAAAAATGAGAAATTATTCTAAGTATATTCATATTGTAGGATTTTTGTAAGAATTTATAAACTCTTGATGAATACACTAATGGTTTTCCTTTTTGTTTTCTTTGTATTTTTAATTGACAAAAATTATATGTGTTTATGGGATATAATGAGATGTTTTAATATATGGTCTTTCAAGTAGCATTTTCTTGTGGAATATATTACCTGGAGTCATAATTCAAAATTATTTAGAGATGTGTCAAAAGTAATACCGTGAGCAGAGAACTTGAGCACATTTTTCTTGCCCTGCAATGTCTTGATCATTATTATTTCACTAAATAGCTTGTGAGAGCTGGAAATCCACTAAGAACCTTAGAGAATACTTGTCTTTATTGTTGTTAACTGTGCATCTAGTCCACTAGAATATATCTGTCAAATAAATATAGTCCACTCAATGCAGTGGATTTTTATAGGAAACAATTAAAATAGAATATGTAGGAAATTTACTGTTGTCTTTTTAATAAGATGTAAGTAGTTTAGAACAGGCATACTGTAACTGAGACTTTTATTTCAATCCACAAAAATACAATAAATAAGTCTTGAGTGTCTTCTATGTGTCACTTGTTAAGCCATGGATTAGGTTTCAGTATAGTAAATAAAAAAGATGGACAATTCCCTCCTGGAGTTTGAATGGAGTGGAGGGAATAAGGGGATGGAGAGACTGACACTAAACTCTGAGTGTCTTACCATATTTTGTTAGAGTTTAGTGTCGGTCTCTCCATCCCCTTACTGCTGAGTATGGGAAAAAATGCAGAACATGTGTTTGCAATCACTAATATGATTGCCAGAAAAGTCACACCCAAGGAAGAACAATGGTCTACCTTTCCTAAAACTGCTTGTGAAGACCCTATATCGAGCCAGTACATGTTGTATCAGACATTGTCAGTCCCTCTCACTTCCCCTGCACTCACCTTTATGTGCACACCTTTAGCTTCTTAGGCTTTCCAACAAGCAGAGCAAGTTGGAAATGTTGAGCTTAGTCCTAGGAACAGTCTTCAACCCTGAGCTGCTTTGCATATTGACCCAGAGGTATCTGGGGAATTGAGGCTCAGTTACCCGTAGTAACCTGTTCATTAATGAAAATTTCATATTGACTTCCTTCCCTTTCTTGACCCACTTTTCCACTCCTCTACCAGGGCTTCCTTTGTTCACTTCCCATTAGAGTTAGCTATCACTGTGTAACAAATTACTCCAAAACATAGTGGCTTAAAACAATGATCATTTTATTTTGCTCACAATTTTGTAGATCCAGAATTCAGGGACCCCATTGGTCTATTCTTCTGTTCTGTGTTGACTGAGTTCAGTCAGTAATGTAGTTAGCTGGTAGACTGGCTGGTCTGTAGGTTCCAACATGGTTTCACTTGCATGCCAGATGACTTGGCAGGAATGTCTGGAAGGCTGGACTCAGCAAGCACTGTCAATCAAAGTGCCTACCAGTATGCCTTTGACCTCTCCAGTATGGTGGTCTTAGGGTAGTCAGACTTTTTGCCTATTGCTGTAGAGCTTCCAGAGGAAGTGCTCCAAAATCTGCTAGTAGAAGTTACCGTAATTTGAAGTTCTGGGTCCAGAAACTTGCACAGAGTTACATCTCAGTACTGAGTTGACACAGAAAATACCTGATCCATGATTCAAAATAATCTATGAGAGGGAACATAGACAACACCTAGGAATGAGAGAAGTAACAAAGAGTCCATCTAGATCAACTTCGAAGACAACCCAACCCAAAACATTGGTGTTCTTATTATGCACTGCAATGAAGCATCACCTCTCACAGTTCACAATTCACATAATAATCATGCACTAGCTCATTTGAAAGCATGTGGGCAGACATGGAGGTGGAAAATCCAGACTTCCCAGAAGATTGCTGCTCAGTGGAGATCTCACTCCTACGTAATCCCACAACTCTCTTGAGGAGAATGTGCACACTTGTGTTCTTATGTATCTGAACCACAAGCCAGTCATATCCTAAGATCGCTTCTCTACTAGCCCACTGGTGGCTCTGAGAAACCCAATTTCCACTCCTATCTCAACTCTGAAGCTGACTATGTCATCTCACTTGAGGGGAGGCCATTGGGTTCTGCTTGCGTATTGATGTGAACAATCTGGGCTGTGTGGACGAGAGTCTCGGTACATGTGTACAAAGCTTGCGTAAGCAAAGCTAAGCTGAGTATGGTTGTTTAGGGTGTGCAATAATATTTCAACTTGATTTTTCTTTAATTTTTCTTCTACTTATTGTGTTTTTATACGAAGAAAACATGAGTTTTTCAAATCCACACAAAGGGATCCCATGGTTGGCAGAGACCTTTATGCTGTATCACACATAGCATATCATATCATATTGAGGGAATTTTTTACATCACCTGAGTGGAAATTGTCAGTACTTTCATGCCAGTTTCCTGAAGACCCAGGAATTCTATTGTTTTGTTTCTAGGTTATTGCTAAAGAAATGACCTTATAAGAAATAAGCCTTATGAGCTTTAGTTTCTCCTAATGAATGCCTTGTAATAATAATCCTTCTGCTACCTACTTCATAGGGTTGTGGAGGGATTAAATGGAGTAAGAGATGTAGAAGTGACATGAAAACCAGAATGTACAAAAGTGTTGGTTAAATGTCTAAATTCCTTGAAAGCAAAGATCATTACTATGCTTGGGTCATATTAAACATGCAATAACTATTTGTTGAAATGAATAAAAGCATTACCATTAGTTCTGAAAAAAATAGTGATTTATATAGTTAAACAGAAAAGATACTTTTATCTCACAGAATTAGAACCAATAAGTAATTAGAACCAGTGATTATAGCAAGAAGTGTTATAAATTGGCCCAAACTCACAGGAGTTCAAAAAAATTATAACATATACAACTTTAAAAATACAAAGAATCCTTGCCTTCTGCATTTCTAAGAAGGAACAATTTTGTTGCATCAGAAATAGGAAATAGTGAGGAAAGAGAATTTTTCTGGGAACCGGATGGATTATTTTTCAGCTCTTAGGAAATATTGTAACCAGCCACCATAAAAGCCTCTGGCTGAGATGTTTAAAGGTGAGCAGTTCTAGTCTTCAACCAGGCAGTTTGGGGGAGGGGTGAATTGCTGTGCGAAAGAACAGGGAGTCATGTGGTCCAACTGTAAAATAGAAAAATTGCATGTAATTATTTTACAAACAGAGTACAATGATGTGAAAGGAAGAACTAATGATGATGCACTCAGCTTGTTAGAAGTTTTTCCTTCTGGGGAGCTCAAGGTTATAAGAAGTGCTGCTCACTGGTTTTTTGTTTTTTTTTTCTTTTCTTCCCCTGGATACATAATGTTACAATAAACCCTGCACAAAGGGGGTTAATATCGCAAGGATGTTTTTAAATAATTTCTGTGACCAAAGCCGGAGATATAAGCCTGGCAATAATTCTCCCTGACTTCAAGCATCCTGTATTGATTGATTAATTATTCCACCAATGAACTAACAGGTATTGACCTTATCTGGTTGAGTAGCATTTAGCCAAAAGTCAGTAATCTACATCGATCACTTAATGGAACATCAAAGCTCAGCATTCTGACAGGTTTATGTCATTCAGCAAAAATCTGTCTATGTTTTGCTGATACCTTGACCTTTTATATCAAGCAGTCTTTACAGAAAACAAAAAGCAATGAAAAAATTAAATCTTGGAAATAATGCTTTGTTATGTAAAAGGGAGTTCTTCTTGGACCATTGTAAATAGCTCTGCTAAGATCCCATTGAAGTGTTTCTTTGCAATCTGAAAAGCCATTTTCTGCATGCACGTGATATATGATATTTTGATGAAGCATGAAATTATCAAAACAATGAGCCCTAGGATAATTAACACTAGAGCAGAGCTTCGAAGAGGCAACACTGAGCAAGTGGCATTCTCTAGGGAAGGGTAAATATATGAGAATTTGGGCCAATGGTTCAGAACGAGCCAGGACCAGATGTGATCTATCCTTGCCCATTCTGAGTACCAGAATCCTGATCAAATATACAGGCAAAATTCACTGATCCCAATACCTATACATCTACCTCAGTGACTAGAAGAGTTTGTTATAAAAACATCAGAAGGATCTGCTGATAATTTCTAAACCCACTGTTACAAAGATTATATGATTTAATATCATATTTGTGTACAGTGAATATGAAAAATGCACAATAGATTCTCATTATAATTTTGTTTTCTCCTCATTAAGGGATTGGTGATTAAACCCCGACCAAGTATGGCCCCATAAATGGCCTCTGGAGTGACCCTTCTGGGATCCTCTTCTGTAACTCACATGCTACTTTGTCCCACGAGGCCTGGCTGCATAAGGATGCCCACTTTTAGCTGAAGAATTCTATTTTTAAGTTTTAATTATTGTTCATGCACTTGACTCAAGTAGTTACTGAGTACTAAGGCTTTTTGAAACTCCTTTCAAGAAGATGCTGCTAGTTTCCAATATGTGAACATGGTTGTTCTGCTCCTGCCGTACTGTATCACAGTGCAAGGTGCTCTCCGTACATCTCTGCTCCTAAAGACTGCTTTGTGGCTGGAGGATCCATCTTCTAACATAATACTTTAGTGGTAAGTGACGGGCCTGCTGCGTTTAAAGCTCTTTTAGTGGGAAGCAGCTATTCCTGCTTGGAGTCTTACTTAAAATGTTTCTCACAATTGCCAAGCATTTTGATCCACTATTTGCTTTCCCCAAAATGCCTTATTTTTCCACATTTGAAGACAAACCATTCACTGTAGCTCCCCTACAGTTTGATAAGCTTTATTTATGTCTATGATTTGTTTAATAAATAAAACTAAAATTTCTTTTTACTAATAATGCTTTTTTAATAAATTCTGAATATTTTCCATGACTAATCCGATAATCACTGTTAATATGATAAAAACGGTAAACACATTTCAGCCCAGATTGTTATCATTCTCATATTTATTAACTCTGTGGCCCAGGGTAAGTCATATACCACCATCATTTTTTTTATCTGCAAAACATGGATGTTGGTCCAGAAGAAATTTAAGTTCTATTCTACTGCTAATATTTTATTAAGCTGGAGTTAATATTTATCAATAATTTATTTCAGAATATATGGATTGAGAAGTTCACAAAAAGAAAAATCGCATGTTAGAGTAGCTTTTCCTCTAAGCTAACATGAAATCAGAAAAGGCATGAAATAAAGATACCCTACACTAACCTTAAATGACCATGTAGATGATTTGATTGATTACTAGACAAGGTTCAGCCCCTTTTGGATGGAAAGTTGGTTGATTAATGTAGTGTCCAAACATGGAAAAAAAGAAAGCAAAGCAAGGAAAAAGGAAGCAAGGAGGGAA